>JAUZNJ010020676.1:0-17159 GCA_034780135.1 Jordanella pulchra | reverse complement strand
ATCCAGACAGACAAGATGGTAATGGCAAACCAACCGGACATTGTGGTGGTGGATAAAGAACAGAGGAAAGCCGTTGTATTGGATGTAGCAATACCAAGTGACTACAACATCAGGAAAAGGAGCACGAGAAACTGGAGAAATACCAGGGCCTCGTAGGGGAAATGGAAAAGACCTAGAAGGTAAAGAGCAAAGTGGTGCCTGTGGTCATCGTGGCCCTCAGTGCAGTCACCCCCAAACTGGAGCAGTGGCTCAAAAACATCAGACATCTCAGTCCAGAAATGTGCAGTTCTAGGCACAGTCAAGATACTGTGCAGAACCCTCAAGCTCCCAGGCCTCTGGTAGATGTTAAAACTGCATATGCATTCACTCTTAGCTTTGATAAATTGTTACCAGTGCCAAGTGTTTTATTTGCATATACTTCACCTATACATTTACGTGGTTTGGTAATTACATTATGACCATCAATGCTAGAGCATCTAAGATTTCTGTCAAAATCCACATTTATTGTATTATTAAACCTCTTTCTCTGTTTCTTCTTTTCTAATTCAAGGTGTCTCCTCCTCTGGTGTGTTAATTGCAGAAAACTGAAGACAAATCTGACCTTTTCAGTGAAATCATCCCCTTGGCTCCCTTACAATCTACACCTTCAACCCAATCACCTGCTCACACATGCTAAAACTCAAGCACAGCTCAGTTAAACACCTCTATTCACACACACACCATTAGAGGTTCATCTAAAAGTAGCTTGAGCCAGAGACATGATAATCAGTTTGTTCCCTCTGGACATTCTCACCGTCTCATCACACATAGTGTGAAAGGCCTGAAGAGCTTTTAAGAGCAAAAACAACAAAAAAAGTGAGAACTCTCAATGGGTTAATACTCTTTCATACTTAACAGTGGTTTGGCATTGCACATGGGTCGTAAAGCAAACTCCACACATGAAGAGAAATAACCAGCTAATGGTTCACAACTACAGTGTGTTCATTTTCGATGATAAAATCACTTAGCGAGGATTACACGTGCATTCTATGTGTATGTTGGCAAGGTGTGTGGATATTCTTAACTGTGCTGCGTGAAGCAAAGACGGGAAATGTTGATGCACAGCCAGCCTCCAACAAAAACATTCAAGGCCCATTATAACTTCAACTGGTAAAAGACAAATGGATTCCTGCTATGATCTCTGACTTCGTCAAAAGTTATTTTGGCTGAAGGAGAAAAAGATGCTTCTCCTGTGGAAAAGATTAAGAACAGATGGACCGATGGAGTTCAGAGGAGAAAGAGGACAAGGACAGGTCGTCTTCTGGCATGTCTGGGTAAGACTGGTGACATGAATGGTATCAGACTTCCACTCACAATACCACACACACTGCAAGCGATTAGATTTACTACCAGATGAGGACACAGACTCGCTTTGCTGCATCAACACACACACCTGTCCCATCAATTACAAGAGAGGCATCCAGTGATCAGTGAAAGCTGAGTTCTGGCTATTAGTCGAGACAGCATGTTACAGATGGTGCTGCTCTCCCCCTTAACTCAACCTTGCTTATTCATATTCTGTCTTCTTTAAGAGGGGGGCAGCATAATTAATAACTGGTATCATTCCAATAAAGCCATTAGTGGTCACTACATTTGTGAATTCTTGCACTCTCTCTCTCTCTCTTGCAGTTTCTTTCACTCTGTGTCCCGCCGTCTTTTCCTTTTTTCTGAGATTGATGAACGCACCACTTGAAAGCAAGTGGACCACGGGAGAGCCTTTAGACACATGCGCACACACAACCTATGACGAAAGGAAAATAAGTCTGCTACAGCAAGGTAGATCAAGGTTACACAAAAAAAACAATGTCTTTGACCCTAAATCGATTTATTTTGTTTTAAAAAGGGATTTCGTTCTTGAGTATTGTGGTTCCATAATATTTCCTCATTTCAATGGTTTAACTTTGATAAGAAGAGGTGAAAGTTACATACTGTACCTTGGATATGTGCTTAATTTGGGCATCATTTTTTCTCATTAAAACTACAGACTTGATTAATTGGGATTCTATTATGGGGAGAAGAAATGTGGACACTGAAGCAGAACGAGAATAATACATGATTTTTCATGAAAAAGACCCGATCCCTATCTGGGCATCTCGAACAGAGGACGGTTCTCCATCATACTGCAGCGCCACAGAGAGAGTGAGAATTACTGCATTGAATAGAATGGCTTCTATGTATTACCGAGTCTCTTTATCCAGGGTAAGGCACAACCATGAGCATATCAATACATGGCCATCCACCTGGTTTACCTTGTAGCAGGATATTACCTTAAACATATCACACATGTAAAGTAAGACTTCAAAGAGGCTGAAATTATCCATCTAATCTGATAAAGGTGGAGGTTTTCAACAAAGAAAAATCCAATAGAGGGACAACACCATGACAACAATGAGATCGGCAGCAATGCAACATGCTTAAGATTTTTATTTGTGAAAACGAAATTGTAAAAACATGCACTCTTTTATTTCCGTCTCATTTAATTTTTTTTTATCAGATACAAGCTGAATAACTTCAAGGTTTGTGTTTGCAGTGAGTCAAAAAATGAAGAACAAACCAGCATGAATACCTCTGAAAGACTCAATACAAACCGACTTAATCTTATTCAACCACCACTATTATTAGAAGAAAGTACATTTCTGTGGCAACCAGGAAGCCTGGGAGGTTAAGAAAATACCACAGCTGCCCAATTTAATGTTAGCTAGAGATCTTAACTGCATGCCAAACCCACAGGCTGCACATGAAGTGGACAGGAGAGGCAAGCTGGAAAGTTAAATCTATCAGCCAAAACCAGATCACTCAGAGGCTTTTTATTTGGTTAATTACCTAAATACTTCGACTAAATATGGGACACCTTGGAGACTGAGCCCAGGGTGTAACAGGGGTATGATAATGCAATGTGGGAGATTTTATTTTGTATTTCATGGGAAACTCTTGATAGATATTTCAGATTTTCCATTACTTTGGTCTGACCTGATGCCATTAATATCCACTATATCGTCAAACTCAAATATTTCGGGTAATATTTTCATTGGATGTTCTTTTTTTTTTTGCTCAACTTGAGCATTCAAAAACTGTCATAAGCAATATCCCTTCCCTCTCTGTTGGATTCCAGTGGTTAAATGTATTGATTTTGTTGACTCAAAGTATTAATAGCAAGGCTGCAGCCTTGACAGAAGCTCAATCAATTATTCATCTGTTATTCCCTTTTCTTTAATTCTCCAGCTGTGATGGAGGGAAGCCCCACTACGATTACATGATCAGATGTATAAAAAAAGGATGTGTAAAAATAAATAAATAAAAGGGCAGCCAGGAACCCTTTGCCCAATATGGAAAGTTTTCCTGTTGAGTTTCAAATCTATACTCTTACAATGTCTTCAAAATCACTCTTCCTGCACATAATGGCAAAGCCGGTGCACCTGCGTACTGTAAAGTATTGCTAAAACAAAGCCACATCTATATGCTGATTTTTCATTTTCTCCCTCTTCTCACTTCCCCTGAGGATGTGGAGTAGCGGCATATGTTCTGTAATGGCTCAATGCGGCACAGCTTTTAGGGGTAAATTGATGTCACTGACATTGTTTTAAGTTTGCATAAAACTGTAGGAGTGGGAGCAAGTATTGTTGGCAGGGTAAACTAACACTCTTTAGACGCTCAGACCAACTCATTTTGAAATCCTATACCAGCATGATGGATATACAGTCAAAACTATTTGCATACGCTGTATTTACAGTGCAGCTACATAGGGAAGATAAACTTTTAAATATATATTTTTTCATCACTTCCTTGAATTCAGAAGTTTATATAAACGAAAAATTAACTTAGGTTACTAAAGATTTTAAAACAATTTCAAGAAGACCAAAAAAATGACTGTGTTATGAGCCATTTTAGTTTTTTTTATGTTATTCATTTGTTTACCTGAAAACTGGGGCAGACATTTATTTTATGGATAGCACACACCTTCAATGGATGAGAAAATTTCCCTTTCTTATTTTCCTATTGTTTAATTTAGTATTTGTTGTGTTAAAATCAAATACGTAAGAGACGGAGGGGCGTGTGAACACAATTAAAAAACTTAACTGCCTCTCTGGTTCGGCTGTTTGAAAAAACAAATAGCTAGTCTCTGGTTTGGATCAATTCTTTCTTTCTGTCTCAAATTTAAGTAGATAAATCGCTGCTGCATGGTGGTACTGGGGAAAAGAGTTGCAGCTGGAAGGACTTTGTGTGTACCAATAAAAACAGCATTTTTCATTTGTTTGTTTTTTTTGTCGTTGGCAAGGGAAAAAATGAAACAGAAAAAAAAAATCACTCTTACAAAAAAATGTTGAAGGATGAGTCTATAGTCGATAGATTTGTCTAATTGACCAACCTTACTGGGAAATTATATAGAATTTTGATAATCAAGAATGAGGGGAAAAGGAACAGTAAGCACACAGAAAAACTGACCAGCTCTGTACTTATGCTTTAACTTGACTTTAATATCATTTTCAGACAACAAAACTATATACATTAGATTTTCTAATGTTAGATGAAATTAATTCAACGACATAATAAAAGAAGGAAGCACTGCGAGGATTAACTTTCTATTTTTTTTTTGTGGAATAATAACTAAAATATTCTACAAAGCGGAAAATAATTTGATTATAAACATAAATGGTTTCCTTGGTAGAAGATCAGCTTAGAAAACTTACAGCATAGTGTGATACAACATTATTACAGTTAAACATCAGCAAGTCTGTTAAAAAAAAAACCAACAAGTACAGCATCTCAGCAACCATTTTTAGCTGGCTTTGAATCAATATAAAAAAATTTCTGGATTTCACATTTCATAGACATCCTTGGGCCAGATGAAAGGAGTTTATTTCGTGCTCAAAGAGGGAGGCGATAGCTCTGATTTGAAGCCAGTTTAATTTAGGAGTAAGTCATTCGTTTGTGGACCTGCGCCTGCTGACGTGACAGATCAAGGTTAGATGCCAAACCAACAAATCACCAGCAACCACACCAGAGAGTACTGGCAGCCAGGTCAACAGATGATGCAGCAAGGTTTAGTCTGAAACTGATCAACTCTAGAGCTGCACAGGAGGATGCAACAGCTTGAGTTTGTTAACACTTCAAATTGTTGGAAGTGGGAGATGACTCCCCCAGTTTCAGCTCAAACCAGACGCATTTGTCAAACTTTGGACACAGGGTGATCTTTTCATTAAGGGAATATCTGTGCCCTGACATTTACAACACCCGTTAAAATGAAGATGTATTACATATTTCACAAGGTGGCAAAGAAAGCATCCATCTCTCTGCCTCACCGTCTCTCTCTCTCCCCCCCTCTCTCCATTGCTCATGAAGTGTTGTACAGTTAGTGGCATATTAATTTAAAGCACACTGCATTAGCCTATCCTAGGTGAATATGCTAATGAACAATTTTGAGGCGTGATGAAGTATTTTTACGAGAGGCTGTAAAAGTATTTTTGGGAAATTCACTGTCAGGTTCAATTGCTCAAAGTGACTAGCCTCGCAGAAACATATTTCACTTCACTTTAATAAAGAAGAGCCGAGCTGATGTAAAAACTGAACAAGATTTAAGTGGCAGGTTTTATGCAATGCAGTACTGTTAAATTAAGTTATCAGTAATGTTTTTCTTAATCAAACATAAACAAAGTGATGCCATCAGCTCTGGTCTTAAGTCAATGACTTTATTCCCCTTAAGATCTGATTGAAGTTTTAAATGAGAGAATGAACAATCAAGATACCTACAAGGAGGTTTTCTGGTCTTTTATATTAATATCTTCCAATTCCAAATCACATTTAAGGGACTTCTTAAATAGGTGCTCTTAAATTGTGTCTTTTAATATGTATATAATGATTATGCAGCACCATTACCTGCAGTCAAATGGACCCAAAACAGAGAGTTAATGAACATTAAAAGGAAAACGATTCCCTAACGGCTTGTAGATGGATAAAACATTCCTGAAATAGCTGCATGTTTGATGAACCCAACTGTAAAAACATACTTGTTCAGGAAAAGATTCAGACCTTTTCTGAAGGTACAATTAACATCGAGGAAAATATGCATCCAATTATATTTGAATGCAATCAGAAGGTGTGTATTTTTGTTGACTTTACTGAATATGGTTTACTGTAAATAAACATACTAAATAACAGCAAAACAGTGGATTTGTTTCTTCAGAAAGGATCTAATGATATGATGGCCTACATCTTTCTAAAAAAAAAAAAAAAAGACTGGTGACTTAACAGTTTTCTATAGAGAATGGAAGCTGTTTACAGAGTGCTTTAAGCTAAAAGGAAATTAATTCAACAACTTAATAAGAAGATAAATTAATATGTTTTAGCATATTATTCAAAAGTTTAGTGGAAGAAAAAAGTTTGATAAAAAAAAACTCAAATCAAGGGGATTTTTGCCATTGGCAAAAAAGTATTAATGCCCAAAACTGGAAATGGAAACATTTTTTTTTCGAATCAGATATGACGTAGCAAACTTTACAACCAATATGACCAATCAGGTGTTTCTGCTGTCAGCATCTTCCCTGATGTGCGTAGACATGGTTCGAAGCAAAATAGCCGACATTTTAATAGAAGAACAACCTACCCGAAAGCAACACATGCATTGAAACTTTTCTTCAACACTGATCTGTGGTCAGTGCGTGAGGAGTCACTGTGCATGACGATAATATGCTTTGCAGTGCTTGCTTTAGAACATTCGCTTTAAACCACATAGAAACACAGCAAAATCTAATTTTTTTATAAACTTTTAGAAGTTTGCTTCAAATTTGCATTTCAGTTGGATGGAAACACGACTAGTGAGAGATATTTGCACTGATTCTGGAAGCTGCTGTTGTTCCACTGTGTTTTAAAGTCAGTACAGCTGTCTGCTAGAACATTTTACAGCACTTTATATTTCCCATTGTTGTAAAGCCACAAATCAGGGTGAAAATTGGGATTTAGAACAAGAATCACAATAGACCGCCATCAGTTTAAAACAGGAGTGTTAGCTAAGAGTTTTAGCCAATTGCTAAAAACGTGAAGTCAAAGGCCAAAAGAATAACATTTTGATTGCTCATTTTTACCTGCTTAACAACAACATTAACATAAACATTTCCATGAAACAAGCAAGTTGGTTAGACTTCTGTAGAACAATGATCCGTAACTCATTATAAATATAAATAAAACATTAAAAAAAAAGTCTGAAGATGTGTTCACACCAAACGTGAGTGTGGCCACTTTTCGGGAAATATGAACGCTGCATATTTGGCAATCATAAGTGAACAGGTGCAGACACACGGATAGAGCGAGGCCGAACTGTGAGCAGGTCGGACAGACGTGTTGATAAAGTAAATCACTCAGCGGCGGCTCCTGGAGCAGATGGTGGTGCTGCCGAACTAGTAGCGGATCTGGTGAACTGAGGGATTCTGGCGCTGATGCCATCGTTCGGTTTTTAATGTGACATACAGCTTCATGACTCACTGAAATATCAAGGTCCACCAAGGTCGGCGGACAGACACACCTTCTATTGGCTGAGGCACTGAAGAGAGATGGCAGGAATTTCAGCACACTGATTGTGCGGGTTGCATAGGACAAAGAGGCTAAATGACAAATAGTCATTATCAGGTAAATCAAAATTTGTTCTGTGTGAATTCAACTCCACAGGTCTGCCAGGTAAAGATTAATAGTAATACTAAGCAGCATAAATAAAGTAAAAGAAATACCTCTCATTTGAATTGGCTGAAGGAAATCTGGAACTTGAAAAGGACTTTTAATCAGATTTTAATAAAAATATAAGAAAATATTATGATAGTTTAGAACCTGGGGTTGGTTTTTGGTTTACTGTTTGTAGAAGCTCGGATTAAATGTTCTTACACTTTTCATACGCTATGATGTTGTTTTTCTCAAGCAAAAGATTTGCTTTCAGCCTCCAAGATCAAATGAGCTCTGTGTTAAGATGCAGGAGACAGTGTGGGCTTTTTTATTTATGATGCAGGTCAGACAATAAAAAAAGGTCCAAAGAAGCAGAGGTGGAGTAACAGATCAATAAACATTTAAAGCATTTAGAGGTTTATGAGACAGTAAAACACAACACAGGTATCACAGACAAGTTTTACAACTGTGTATAAAAAGTATAAAAAGTTAAGAGAAAAGAAATAGACAAAATTCAAATAGGCAGTAGAGGCACTACGGTAATTTTTTTGTACAAAAATGTGGTTATCTTCTAAAGCTTTCAATAATAATCATACAAGCCCACTGTGTTGCTTTTTGATTCTTTACTGGTTTTAGAGCAAACAGAAAAGAATAACTTGTGGAGAAAAGAAACTACATTAGCAATCCTTGAGTCCTAAGGTCTTAGTTTTTATATCTATTATTTTCTTTATAGTTAGCTTTGTTAGCTATGTGTCTTTTAATAGGCACCTGTTAAAAGACACATAGCTAAAGAAATACTATCTTCCACATGTAAGATTAGAATATAAAGTATCTTGTTGGGCTTCTGTTGATTTCTGGTCCAAACAGGAGTAAACGATTCCATAATCACATTCCGGCGTCTCTAGTTAGCTTTTAAGATTGCTCAAAGACTCCTGGATATATCATGGCTGCATGTGCTTCTGCTTCTGTACTATCTCATCAATGAAGATGTACGCAGAAGCTTTTATAGACTTACACTTACATGTAAATATTAGATAGAGGTTAGAAACTTTAGTTTAATTCTTTTAGTCAAGATAAATATTTTTAACATTTCTTATTTAAAGCATTGAGAGAGCACTTGTGTTCTAGGAACCCTTCAATGATTTAAAATATTATTGGAAAGTTAAAATAATTCAAATCACATAGCAAAACAAATTTCTCAACAATGGATATTTTCAAGCCTTTTTTGTGGAAATAACAGTAATTTTTTTAGCTAATAAAATGTAACATTTAAGGGAAGCATATAGCATCAGACTAATATAAAAATTCAATCAACAGAAATAGGGTTTAATGAAAAGTATATTTAGTACCTACTCCAAGATTGCCATTCTTAAAAGGTGCTTTTCATTTGCTAAATGAGTCTTTTCAAAAACATTTGAATTCATTATTGTTCAACATGAAGGCGGCTGAGTGTTTCTCTTTCTACATAACACCAGAGAAAAACAGAAATGACTTCAGAGTAGCTTTCCTATAGAATAACTGTATAACTTGTGCTGTTATTATTCATATACTAATAAATAAATAACCTTTTGTTGCACATCTAAATACACCTTGTAAAGGAACGACAGCAGGTACACATCTTAATGGCTCAAAATAAAGGTTTGGAGGCAGCCTAGTCAACAAGATGCTCTAGCACAACCTTAAAAAACATTACATACTCAAAAACCCTCCAGTGTGACCAAAAAAGTTAATAAATAAATCAACTTTGCAAGTAATAGTTGCCCCCATTTCCTTCTCAGTGATGTTAAAGACTTATTGCCAGTTCAAATAAATCCTTGATCGCTGTCCTAGGGTCAGATTAGTTCAGACAGTCTCTCTCTTTGAAAAACTGAAACAATTCACAACTTTTAACTGGCATTCAAACATCGATAAATGAGAAAATGCATACCATAGTCATTAAACATAGAATGAGATATTTGAAGCCTTTATTTCTTGTCATATCCCACTGTTTGCTAAACCACTAATGTGGCAGAAGCCTGGAGATAAGAAGCTCTGAACAGAACAAGCTCCTTTGTCATGTCTTTCTCCTGACATGAGGAAGCACAACATCTTCCAATTAAAAAGAAGACCCAGTGATAAACGAGTAAGGACAAAAGGGGTGTGTGAGACCAGAGAGCACTGAGAAAGTAGAGATTTTAAGACTCATCCTGTGCCCATTTTTAACGCTGCTTCTCCTTCATGCCGTCAGCACTTATTCCTCTATGAAAGGCCCTGATCGAAAGAAGATTTGCATGATTGCATTTTCCATACCTTGCATTAATAGTGCAGCAGGGATGAATAGCTAATGGACTATCACATTTAAGTAGCCATCTCGAATAGCCATCATATTACAGCTCCCTCAATTTACAAATGAAACGGGCCTTTCCCTCTCGCTGTCTCTCTGAATCATCTTCTGCAAATAGACAACTGATCCAGTCAGGTGATGGAAAAAACATTTTTAACCTAAAATTTGGGTTAATATAAGTGAGATATTAAACTTTAACCTGGTTAATATGATAATAAATAAGTATTTTCAGTTCCTTTCGATGTGAAAAGCATCCAGCAAGACTATAATGGGATAATTCTTTAAGAATCTGAGCAATATCTTGCACAGATATAGTCACAATTGTTGGTACAAACTAGAAAAGGTAATACTTTATATTATTTTTAAAGACAAAAATCAATAATAAAAATTAGTTTACTTTCATGCATACTTTCATTGCTTTTCAAGGCAGAGACGACATTCTCAAATGGCTATAATGGCCTAAAAAATACCTTCTTTAATTCAAGATTAGCTGTTAAGATTCCTAAACACAAACCTTCTAAATGGCCCCAAACACAAATAATTGTTTTTAAAAGTTATTTTTAAACTAAGTAAAAAAAAAAAAACTCTAAGGCATTTATGTGGTATTGTGGTTAAATGTTTGTTAAAACCAGAGCTAAATATAATAGGAATTATCTGCATGGTGTCTATTAAGCTCAATCACAATATTAGGCCTTTTCCAATATCAAAATAAACTGGTCATTCATTAGGTTTACTTACTGTAAAAAATCTTTAACAACTATTACATTTTATTGACTTTCCTTTTATGAAACCATACTATAGCTACCACACAATATTCTGGGTCTTTTTAATGGTGGTCTACCATTGAAAAGGGCTAAAGTGGGTGAAAATATATGAATTATGCAAACTCAAAATCACAAAATAATAATTAACACAAATGCAGCAGAAAAATGATGTGATCACTTAAACAAAACATACGCAATAGAAACAAATTGTGCAATCAAAAAAATATAACCAAAAGGAAAAATGCTGCAAATACCAAAGACCAGACCCTCAGTAAAAACATCAATTAAAGCCTAGAAAGTTCAACGATTCAATGTAGTCTTTGTCAACATTACAGAACAGCAACAGCAGCACATATTCAAACATAAATCTCTGTCTTCTATTGACTTAATGACAAACATCTTGTATTTTTCATGATAAAGATAAGATGGTAAAGTAATAACTCAAGACAGTCTAAAGAAAGGAACAAATTAAGCCAAACAAAGGAAAATTAGTTTAAGGCTACAAACGGATAACGAAAAGTTTGTTTTTATCTGTTAAGATTTTTAATTTCCTTGTCATAAATGCTGGGTGGGTCATTTGAGGAAGTATCTCATTTTGAAAATTTAACTGCCTGTGTAACAATCAAAGACTAAACGCATTTTGTGATTTTTGCTCTTCTGTATGATTAAATCTGTGTGTGTATGTGTGTGTGTGTGTTCCAGCAAATGCTTGAATTGCTTTCCCATTCTGCAAAGCATGGGGCAAAAAACCTCATACCGCAAGGTCACAGACACCACAGTCTATTCATATTTTTACTCTCTTCGGGTTATGGCAAGCTCTAGCTCTAACCCCCCTCACATCACCACAACCCTTTTTACTGCCTCCCACTAGACAACAGTTTCCGTAATCATTTGAATCTGCTGCCAACAGATTTCCCACCAGACTTTACAATCTTATTGAAGATTATGGCGATCAGAAAAGGAGATACTCTCAATATCTACACATTACCGAAGGGTTTCAGCTTCACACTGAAGCACACCTATGAATTCTTGCTAACTGTATGTGTGCAAGCAACAATTTGGCTCTATGGATGTCTTTTATTAGCGTGTGGCTTATTGGTGCTATGACAGAACCTTGGACCAAAGAACAGTTCAGGCAGTCACAGCTTGGACTAAAGGAAAGATGACGTCAAGGTGGTAAGGATGGAACGAGGAAAGGACAAATCGATTGAGAAAAGAAATTGTGGACCCAGTAAATGGAGAAAGATGAATGAGCAGAGGGAAGAAAGCAAGTAAAAAAAAGACTGTAAGTCAAGGGTTGAGAATGTATAAGCTAGAGCAAATAGTTATTACCAATCTCTGAAGGGTGGCGGCGTGAGCTGAATAGACTGGGACTTGAAAACCACTGTTACCAGTGGAGATAGGGGACTGCTTCACAGACTTGCAATCTGACGAAGGCTTAGTACATAATAGAAGCAGACCTCCGACAGCAAAAAGAAAAGAGAAAACACACACACACACACACAAGCATCAGCACACTTTAAAAGCTGAACATCAGATAAGTCTGAGCCCTCCTTTAAATCCAACAATGTAAATGTTTAAAAATCAAAGCTATAGATTTTAAATTCTAAATTTTTAAACACAAGTCTTGTATGTGGAAAACAAGGACCACAGTGTCTGATGCAGACTCAAGCATGTTTTGATGCAAAAGTTATATTCTGACCTCTTTTAAAGGTAGAAAAGAAAAAAACCCTGAAAAGGTCTATTCATTAATTGAACAATTCATCCTAATTAATTCAACTGAAACTTCGACAACAAACAACTCCTTTGAATCATCTTTGTGAGTACAGCCATCTATAGTGGATGACCTCAGACAGTGTTTGTTAGCAACTCCACAAAACAAGAAAGTAATTTTTCACATAAAGACACTTTCACAAAAGATTGCATGAAGGCACAATGTCTGTTTTTCATTTTATTTGACAGAAAAGGCTCAACTAAAATGAGACATTAAAAAGTTTCCAGAGAAAAGGCAGCTTTCCAGGAGTTCTTAGGTCTGACGTCTGGATAGTGTTTATGTATCCCTCTGATTAGGGCTCTGAACCTGACAGTCTATATTTCTTTAACAAATACATAACCGCACCTCTGACTGATAAATTTAAGCTTTCTCATTAAAAAGCAACATTTACAATGCCTCAATAGCTGAAGCGGAAAGATCTTAAGTTCAGGATTTCTTAAAACCACAAGAGGCTTCATAAAAGCAACATACCGTTCCCTCCACAATTATTAGCACTTTTTAAGTGTAAATTTGGCCTGGCAGCACTAAGGGTCAATGGAAAAGGGCAATTTCAAAAAATGTCATTGTCATTGTCAAACATACTTTCTTAAAATGAAACATGATGGGTATTATAATAATGTTTAAATCTATTAAGCATGTTTGCATGCATTCAAATCCCTTTTTTGAGTGACAGGCGGTTTGGTGCGGCTGCCACCATAAGGTGATGCTGCACTGTTGCGGAGAAGAGGGAGCTGACCCAAAATGCAAGGCTCTCTCCCATTAAATTTGAGTCATGACTAAAAGAAATAGATCCTTGATAAAAGAGGCTGAAATGAGCTTCCTCTGCAGGGCTGGGCGTTCCCTTCAAGATACTGTAGGGCGAGGAGCTCAGGCATCCCAGAGAGGCTGGGAGTGGAGCCACCTCTCCACATCAAGGGGAGTCAGCTGAGATGGATCGGACATCTGTTTTGGATTTTCCCTTAGACGCCTCCCTTTGGAGGTGTTCCTGCCATGGCTAACCAGAAGAAGGTTCAGGGGTCGGCCTAAGAGGGAGGTCTCTCAGCGGGCCCTGGAACACCTAAGGCTTCCCAAGAGTAGCTGGAGGAGGTTTTTAGGGAGATGGACATCTGCACGCCTCTGCTGATGCTGCTATCCAAGTGAATCGGCCCAAGACAAAGTGGAAGACAGTAAATCCTGGTATGTGTCAGATCAGTTGTTTTTTTAACTTCCTATTTTAAAAACATTTTGATGCTTTACATCCAATTAAATTGGGTTTTGGTAGAAAACAAGCTCCCATCGTCATAGATCCTCCAGCATATTCAAGGACCATAGGATATTCCAACACATATGCTTTGCTTCACACCTAATCTTTAATATATGGAGTGAATGGAAAAGACATCAGAAGTCATTCTTTGCTGCAGGTAGCACCTTGCAGCAAGCTTTGCAGATTTTTTTTAACTCCTTTGCCATTCTCATTATAAGACAAAATATTTTTGGATCTGTTTTAATTGGGAATAAAACTTCTAAGTTACTTGAAATGCATCCATTTTGCCATTTCTACTATGAAGAGTACAGACACGAATTGTCTCTACAAATGCATATCACAGTGAAATGTGAACCTCAATGGCGGCAATTACAAACACATATGAAAGTTGTTTCAGTTAAACATTTTTTAGAGTTATCTAATCAATGATTTGGTCAAAGACAACAGGATTATCCTCACTAAATCAAGGCACTTTAATTAAAGCTGAGATTTGTCAGTGTGAGGTACAATTAAAGATGCTTTTGATTAGGAGCTTTTTTGGGTGTCAATTTATTTAGTAGATGCATTAAACTCCTATGCAACAAAAAGACTAATTAATGCAGTACTTGTCCTAAAGTGCATCTACTGAAAACCAGGTGAGCAAGAATAAAAAGTTATAACTGCAATTTACTTTGTTATTAAACTCCCACCACAGAGCATTGTTTAAAATACCAATTTAAAAAAGCAAATCAGCCACACAGTAGAAAGCTTCACCCCTGGAGACATATATCCCACCAAACAAATCAGAGCAGACACCGAGCCTCCTTCATCCATTTAATATGCTGTGATACCCACACTTTCTGTTTTTCTTATTTGGTAGAAAATGTTTTTTTTTCCCTGTTACTCCACACGTTAAAAAACCTTTAATAATTTTCTTAATCTGAGCCAGATTCCGAACATTTGCATAAAAATGTTCACTTAGGAGACTCCCGTAACAGAACAATCCTTTAATATGCAATTACTCTTCTGAATAGCAGCGACTAATTACAAAGGTGTCAGACAAACAGGTAGCAGAGCAGAGGGAGGCCTACAGCACAATGGCCAAGGTGCCGGTCCGCCACATGGGACGACGCAGCTCAATGGAAAGCAGTAAATTCATTACGGCAGGCTTCATTACACCCTGCTCCTTGGGCCCTGCGTTGTGTTCTACCCTTTGCTCTCATTTGTGGGACGGGAGGATGTGCTGTGGGTAAGAAGAAGGCAGACCACACAATCGCTGCAAAAGTGAGAGTGGGCATTGCTTAGGGAGGGAAGAGAGAAAGGGAAGTGGGAAGAGGAAGCAAAGAGGGAAGGCACAATGACACAAGAACAAAAATAAAGGAGTATTATGTGGGGGGAAGACAAGGCCAAGAGGACATGTGCTCATTTTATGATAAAGAGTTAAGCGTACAACAGAATATGCCTTTTGTTTTATTCAAAAAGACGAAAAAATGACAGCCCTGGTCCTCAAATAGAGGCTAAATGCCAGTTTTCCAACATGGTGCAAAAAGTGCAGCCAAGCCCCACAGCCTCTCTACCCATTTAGATCATACGGACAGCTTTCTGACCCCACACTATGGATTACCATAATAAGCCAGAGTCCCTGCTGTGCACCACCTGTAAGCCAAACATATTCACAAAAACATGAACTCGGACAAAGCAGTCTGGACCAGAAAAAACAAAAAGGTTTCAACAAACTCAAAGCCAATTTGGCTTGATAAATAGGAAAATTACTCATACACTGAACTTTTTACATCTGCATAACTGTGTCAGACTCAATTTAATATCCCATTTGCACCATTTTGTGCCCAATTTAACAGAGTGTTTCTTGGGAGGACGATTAAATGCACAACGAAAAAAAAATCTCCGACTGGAGGAGGGCAGAGAACAGAGCACCTCGAGTGACTTGTAAAGCTAAAGATTTAAAGACCAGAGTTATGCCCCCCTCCAGTGAAGAAGAACAGAGAGCATGTCAAGGTGTCACCAACCCCAGATCACCATTTTGGTTTCTGTCCAGCTGAGCACTTCATGAGAACATTACGGCATGGTTACACTACATAGCTGGCGATTGTGAGTGACTAGGATCTCTTCAAATGATCTGGACACTCGGCTGCAGAGTGAACACTAATACAAAGCAACAACACAGGAGCAAATCTAGGTAGAGAGAAGGAAGAAATGCACCCTGGGCAGGAGTACAAAATATTTTTCAATCATGTGATTAAAGCTGTATTGCCACATACTAATGCAAAGGCAGAGGGGAAAAAATAAATTACATATACTGAAAATGGGTAAAGATTTACAATCCTCATATTGAAGATACTAAACTAACAAGCAACTTACATAATAAAAAAAAAACCTTCCTGCTTTTTTATCAGATCGTCTGGCTGAGGGTATCAAATACATTTGTCAGTTCAACAGTTTGGTTAACATAGATTTCATTTTTTGCTGTCTTTCAGTGTCAGGCTCAGGAGTCATTCAAGATGATGACACTCTGAAGCCTTCTAATGTAGTTCAACAGCTGTGAGATGCAAGAGTTTCTCATATAAGGACTGCATTAAGATGACTCATCAATACGGCCAAAAAAAATCATTTCTCAAATCGCTAATATACAACATCAAGCTGGCAGCTTATCTTGAAATTAAAAACATTATTAGGTGCATGGGGACTGACAAAAAGAAGAAAATATACAGCTTTCTTTTGGAGACAATATTTGAAATATTTGCTACTGCAATACTTGAAAGCATCAAATCATCAATATTTCTATTCTTATTAGCCAACAATATTGGATAATTGGGATATTTTTTCTGTATGATAACAACTGTAACTGTATTCGGTGATGTATCTGAATTCAAAAGAAGTTTGGCACCGTTTTCAGGTCCGTGAACCAACATGAACTGGACTGTGTACAAATAGAGGTTAACCTGGTGATAAGCGCAAGAGGTTCAAGTTCTTTTATGCCACTGCAGCTTATTCTTATTATAAATAAAATGAACCACATTTACCAGATCTACTGCTGGTTAAACTTTTTGGCACCATCCTGCCCAAACAGAACAGTTCTAAGTCTTCTATAACCTTTTCACAAGGTTGTTGGATACTGTGGAAGGGATATACTTTTCTTTGGAAAGTCTTTAATCCTCCAAAATGCTCAACACAAGGCATGGGGTGATTTTTCACATTGACTTCTTTCATGCCAGAACAACCTAAAGCTCTGAAAGGCTCTTTAAAGGTTTCGCATTGGGCAGTGCAACGTGGCGAACTTATGTACCGTGTTTCTCCGAAAGTAAGACAGTGTCTTACTTTCTTTTTATCCCCAAAAGCCCCACTATGTCTTACTTTCGGGGTATGTCTTAT
>JAUZNJ010020675.1:12725-42828 GCA_034780135.1 Jordanella pulchra | reverse complement strand
GTTTGCTATTTATCCACAAACCAGCCCTTATACAGTCCGTTCAGGTGCCATAACTAGCACCATTTTTCACAGTTACCAATAAACAACTTTAATGATGGTTCTGTTAATCGAAGTATCAGCATACTGCACTGATGGAATTCAGTCAACAGCATGCTGATATGCAGCATTTGTTGGATTGACATTAATGTGATAAACAACAAACTCTCAGCCTCTCGTCAGATTGACCCATCACTCGCAGCAATAGAAAAATGAAGTTTCTACTCTATTCCACTGATCTGCACCTGCTAAATGAGGTCCTTGGCGGTTTTGCGGCCCTCCAAGAGCTGCCCCTGTGATTGTATTGGCTATGCTTACTGGTAGGGACAGTAATGATCCAAAACAGAGTGGCAAGAAACAAATGGATAATAAACCATACAAAGAGTCGGATTATAAGCAGAAGAAGGAATGTTAAAATAACAACGTTTAACAGTGAGAGAAGATTAAATTATTTCACTCCTATATTTGAAGATGTAAACCATTGCACCCATGGACCTGCAGAAAAAAAAACTTTGAGTGGAATGCACCTGTTGAGCTAAATATAAATTGGGAATAATGTTTTGACTTGCAGTGCATGCTGGTCCTTAATTTCCATCCGGTCTTTGTGCACTGAGAGTTATGTATGTTGTGTATTTACGCAGCTTTGGAGCCATAAAAGCTAAAGATGACCATGAGCTGGATACTGTTGGGATGCCATTGTTACTGGTCACAGAGAAGACAGTTTTACAGAATTATGGGCTGTGAATGTGACTACTAGGAAAAAAGCCACATTATTTAATGACAAGTATGTAGAGATTAGGTAAAGCTCTAAAGCTTAATGACACTGTGCCAGCTATCATGTATAATGGTAAAGACATCAAGCTGCAGGCATTTTTTTTATTGCCCCTCGTGTTGAAAAGCTGGACCAAATAAAGAAGGAATGGAGCTATTGTTCAACTTGCCCTCAAATTAAAAGCTTGATGGAGAGAATTGGGAACAAAAGTTTGTTCCAACATGACAGCAATCCCAAAGGCTTGTCAAATCTGGTTTTGGACTGGATAAAGCTTCGTCCCATGGAACATATCTCAATTTCAGCCAATACAATGTAATTCCATATCAATATATATATACAGTAGTTTTATCTGGATTTAAAATGCAAATTTAACCAGGTCATTCTCTCTCCCTCCTCATATTTCTCAGTCCATGGATTTGTGCCTCTTTCACTTTCTGTTATTGCTTAACAATTTTTACTTTTTTTTTTTTTAAGTCACCTTGTCAAGATTTCTCCCCTTCTCTCAATTCAGCCCTAGCTTCCTTCTTGCTGTGGTCTTAACTTGTATTATTGTGCTTATTGATAAATGCTTGGTTCATTTTACTTTTTCATCTTTAGTAAAAAAAAAATCCCAGTCCTTTTTTTCTTTTTTAACCTTAGCACTGCGAATTTTAACATAACTTGTAATATTTCCTAAGCCTACGACAGCTAAGCACAGCCTTCAGCTCCAGGTCTGGATGTATGTCACTCCTGTAGCCCATTTGTTGAGCTCTTTTTGTTCACATTTAATCAGTTGAGCCCTGAACGTCTGCCAGAGACAAAATTTGTAAAAATAGACCAGAATGTATTTTGAAATACAGGAAATATGTTTATAAGTCATGTCACTGTTATTGAGAAAAATCCTATCATAATATCCAATGCTATTTAATGATCCTCCAGCCTTACCCTTGCTAAAAAGCAGGGTTAATCTCATGTAACCAACAGAGAAATGAACCCAGCTCTAGCTTATACAAAGAGTATGTATCTAATGGTTTAAGTATATATTTATTAGTGTTTATACAAAGAGATCTTCTACTGTCTCTATTGATTGATTAAAATCTGCAATTAACATTTTGTTTTGGAGCTCTCAGTTTATATCTATCCTGTATGAAGTTAGAATCAAACCAATGTCTCCTGCTCCTACACTAATGTCTTTCTAACCTGTTTTGTGTATTTGAGTTTATTAAAGACATACCTTTGTAAAAAGGCAGCTTAGAGATGATATGCTGGGATTGTCTAAGTTTATTTATAGCAGGTTCTTGATGCCCAACCTGAGATGGTCTTTGCAGTCTTTTTCTAGGGAACATTGTGCACAAACATTAACCTCCATTTGAGGACTCATTGCTCTGCTCCTTCAATAGGTTGGCATGGGTTTTTTTTGTTCTTTTTTGCTGCCTTTTGCTCACTGCTGGGATGCCAGAAGAAACAGCAGGATATCAGCAGTATTTTAACTTAATGCTGCGTAGAGAGTTTCATTGGTAAACTGTAAATGTGTTTAATCTGCATGGACTGTATTTGTCAAGTCATCTTAGAAATCCAGGCCACAAAACTGATTTTGCTTTCTATTAAGGGGACAGAGTTTGTTGATAAAATTAAATAGAAGTTGGTTATTTTTCTAACACTGCTCTCTTTTTGCAGTACTATGCTCTTCAGATACTGGAAACCGTTATCAAAACAAGATGGAAGATACTGCCCCGAAATCAATGTGAAGGTAAGAGTTTATTTAGTGGTTGATAGAACAGTACTTGGAGACTCAGTGTTAGTGTGGGTTTAAATGTTGTGACGTGTGGTTGCCATGTTGAGGAGTATTCCCCTACTAAGCATGCTGGACTGTTTCTGCTCCACTGGCTTGCCATTACTTTTGAGGCTAGCTAAGAGAGAAAAACAACTAAAACACTCCAGCATTTTTTGTAATCAAAATTAGTTTTGTTGGCATCTTTTAAAAGAAGTAGACACATAACAACCACTATTGTAATTACTTAGAAATGAAGAATCCTCGCATGCAGTGTTTATCACCTTCTATTAGTAGAGACTTTGTTGAAATTTACTCCTGCTTCTAGAGAAAGACAATCAGATATGTTGGATCCGCTGCTTTGCCTCTTTGGTGTTTTAGGTAGTGAGGAATGGGTAGTTTAAATTTACTTCCACTGTGTCCTATAGGTTTTGTTACTTTGCAGTTAAAGCTGTAAAACCTACTGGTCATACACTCGAGAAATACAGTTTACCTGAAATCTAAATAGTTATTAGTATTTTGGCCTTAGTATGTAGCTTAGATTATTATTACTATTTTTTTAAGGTGAGGAACATCAGATGATGCCATGTCTGTGCGTTGTGTTGGTTGAGTAATTTCATGTGCTAATGAAAACATATAAATGGTTAAATGTTCGGATTTTAATTTTTGCCTAATTTCCCATCAGTTTGCTGTCAGCACCAATAGCTTTAGGCAAGTTGAGATGTGTAAGAGCTTCAAACAGGACATGACTCATAATTGCCCTCAATTTTATTGTTTGAACAAAAAGTAATGAAAGTGAAACAAAATTGGTAATCAATGTGAAATCAATTGATTCTGCCTCCCTCCATTCTTCTATAATTTTACTAAAAATTCATTTTTCCCATTGACCTAAGACTTACCTGCTTCTGACCGTAGATGCCTGAATTTTGTTCAAGTGGCAAACCCAGTGCAGGGCGACCGGCAAGTATGTCTTTTCCCCCTTGTGTCAGAGTATTGCCTCGTTTTCGGCTCCTCTCACCACACCCCAGCACATCATTTCCAGTACAGCCACAGTCGAGAAGCAAATGCGAGGGCGCTAAAACTAGTGTTTATTCCCTTTTGTTTTAATATGCTCTGCTCAGATTGATAGTCTTGTCTGTAAAAAGGAAAAAAAGAAAGCAAAGGAAATGTAACTTCCACTGAACTGACCAAAACGTTTTGCCCTGTAGCAGTTCAGTTGTAGTTGCAGTCCACATTCGTGGTTTATAATTGGCTTTTCAACAGTGTGAAAGTGGAGGGCCACACCTTTTTATTGTAAATGTGGGATAAGTTGGGTAGTTAAGCTAGTTTGATGCCAGCAGATTGACTGATTGAGGGTTTTTTTTATTTTTTTGTAATTTGCTTCAGGCAGCTCGTCATGTCAGGATATGTTGGCATAAATGTTCTTAAAGATAATGCTAACACTCTTCTTCTGATGCCTCTGTGTATTTGCCAGGTATAAAAAAGTATGTTGTTGGGCTCATTATTAAGACTTCCTCTGATGCTTCAAGTGTAGAGGTGAGTAAACTCCTAAAGTAAATCTCTAATTGATGTTTACATGTCTTCACTTACTACTGCTGATGTTAGTGTAATGTTGGTGTTTTTCAAGGAAATGAGCTCAAGTTCAGCGTGAAACCTTAGACACAAAGATGCTGTGTAGAAGAAGGGTGCTTATTAAAAATATGAATTACCTAGCTACACACAAGGCCCTGGAATACTATTAATATCATCTACAAACGACTGTGTAGTTTATCTAGAAAGTATTAAGGCCTTACACTTTTAATTATATTAAAAATATATTATAATACAAGCACAGAGTCTTTATATTGAAGGATAATATGAGATTAAAGTTATATTATATGATGCAAAATCTACAATAGTTATTAAGAAATGACATGATGTGATCAGTTCAACCAATCTGTGCATCTGTTTAAATTGTGTATTTGTTTGTAATTGATTCTATGAGGGAACTTAGTTTAATTCATGATTCAAACATGGAGGGCATGTAGCATAACAGCAAGAAGAAAGCCACTGTTGACAGTGAGACATTAGATGGATGCCCTGTTGGAAATTATGGAAAACTGTCATTATACTTTACATTCACCACCCCCACAGTGGAATGTAGCTACAGCATAATGGTAGAGATGGAGAAGCTAGTCAGACCTAAAAATAAAGTAGCCCAGGAAGAAAACCTGTCAGAAGGCAGGGGAAGAGTGAACTTCCACTTAGGGACCAATCCTACTGAAACAGTCAGAGCTATAATGAGATGGTTTAGATCACAGCATATTAATCTGTTCCAGTGGCCTAGTTAAAGTCCAGGCCTACGCTCTCCATCTAATCTGACCTAGCTTGAGCCATTCTGAAATCCATGGAGTAAAACTAATTGAAAATGTATTTTCTGCTTTGTGCTGATATATCACATTAAATCCAGAGGGATATTTAATCCAGTAGTGATTAAACTTGAGAAAGCTCATGAGTTATGAATACTTCAGCTACGGTTGGATATGATGGACACCTGCTAGACAACCAGGAAAGTTCACCTACTTGGTTCTACCTAGAGAACATAGGCTGTTGAAGGGTCCATTTTGGGCTCCAGAATTCTTAATGCAAGATCAGAGCAAAAACATTTTCCGATCTTCCTTTTGGAGACCAAGTGAGATTTTTAAACTCAAATGTACAAAAAAAGTGACAAATTTGGAGAAGAACAATTAACTATTTTATATGTTCATTTATTTTTTATTATCCATTAATCTTTATTACTTTTTAAACATAAGTGAGCAGAGACATTAACTCTTAATAAGACATTGGCAGAGGTTGGGTTAACACAGTAATAGTAGGGCGCTCAACTGGAAGCTTTTTACGATTGGCTCCTGCTTAACTTCCTGAAGAGCAGGAATGAAAACAAGTTTAGAGTTATGTGTCAAACTCATGTTATTATCCTAAAGTGCGTGTAGGCACTTTATAACGCTAAATAGACCTATAAATGTAGGTACATTTGGCTAGTTTTCTAAATGTATCTTTCCTAAATTCTTTATTGTCCAGTTGCCAGTGGTATAATAATAATAATTGATTGTCGTCTGTTTACCTACATGGGTAATTTTTAATGTCTCTGGTGGTTGCATGTAGGCCCTTTAATTTCAACCCCTGTAAAGCACTCTTTGTTGCTCATGGTTGTATGGAAAGTACATTATAAAAACGATTTATTGAGTCAACACATTAGTTAGTGAACTTGAATTGTTTTTAGTTTTAGTTATAATGTTGGTATAATAGCCAAAAGAGAACCAACGTGATTCCTTTCACTAAAGCTTGTAATGTAACCATCACGATTTGAATTAAACTTGCAGCTAAAAATCTTCTTAAAGAAACAAAATGGATGTTTTAAGGTTGTTTTTAAGCAAATAACTTGTGCTTTTTCTAGAGAATAAATAACATTCAATGTTCGATTTCAATGTTTTTGTTTTTTGTTCAACCGTAACACTCTACAATTCAGTTCTATTGCTTTAAATTAGTATTAATGTGTTTGTTGTATTTTTTTTTTCTCTGTTAAAGAAAGAGAAAGTGTACATTGGAAAGCTGAACATGATCCTAGTTCAGGTAAGTTTCAGCAGAAATATCCAAGTATCCAACAGTTTTCAAAGGGTCCAAGTTTAATTAATTCCTTGTGTGTTTTAGATCTGCACTGCACTAATTTACAGTTATGTCACCTAACAGTGTTTCCTTTAAATTCATATTTACTAAGTGAAATTGCAGTGCATATATAGTGATAGAGTGCGATCTTCACACATGTAATTACAGCAGCCTTCAGAAAACTCTCTTCAACTGTAATGTTTTGTTACCTCACAGTGGTCAATGGGAGTGGTAATTATTAGTGTTTATTTACTAAACAAAAGTCAAATCCTTTTGTTTTTCAAAGCATTTTCTAATGAGTAAATATTAGTGTAACAGCGACGCATCAAGCTTTGGGGGGAATGTGTCATACGGGTTCAAAGAAGTGAGAAAAGACATGTTAACATTTTTATGAAAGAACAAAATTACTAACTGTTGTCAGTGTTAAGCAACTATGTCCAAGTTTGACTCGTTTTAATTTGGTAATTTCTAAATAGGGCTTAATTTTGAGTTTACCTAATTAGTAAATCAAATCTCTGGGGTTTTGGCAACAGTTCAAAGTGTTATAGATCAGATCACAAACTGTGTTTTATCAGCATAAATAATTTGAATTTAAAAAATAGTCATTGTTTGTTCAAGGTCCTGAGAAATAAAATTACTCTTAACTTTGTTATTCTATATTTATTTTTTAAATATGTTTTATTTGTACTGCATTTCACATTATTGAATTGCAATTATTAAAAGAATAAAAAACAACTTAAAATAAGATCACCCTGAAATTGTTATAATCTTTAAAATATTAATATTATACCTTAAAGCAAAATGTTTTTTTTAAATAATAATAAATACGTAGCCATTTAACAAAAAAAACTCTGGTATTGTACTTGAAGCCAATGAAGGCTTTCAAATCTGAGACTAGAACCTTTCAGTATATTTTCATCTGGAGTTTCTTATGAAGGCGATATAATATTGACTGTGTTCATTGGACTTTAGTATATGTTGTGCACATCAATCTAGACAAGTAATAGGCATAAATAGCAGCAAACCCCCCCATTGGTCAAGTTTTCTATTCAAACTGATTAAACCTTCCTTTCTATTAATCTTTACTTTGTCATGATCTTAAGTAGGCCTTAATTGTCTAATAAAATGCAACACTGTGTTTACAGATCCTGAAGCAGGAGTGGCCCAAACATTGGCCCACCTTCATCAGTGACATTGTAGGTGCAAGCCGCACCAGTGAGAGCCTCTGTCAGAACAATATGGTCATTCTGAAGCTCCTCAGTGAAGAAGTCTTTGACTTTTCCAGTGGACAGATGACTCAGGTCAAGGCAAAGCACCTGAAAGACAGGTGAGAATCAGAGATGGCGGTGCTGTTTGCTAAACCAACAGGAATGAACGACAGACGTGGTCGTCTTTGGCAGTTCGGGCTGATTCACGATGGATCTTAACAGACAGAAGCTCTAGTTTTAAGTTACTGCAGTGACCTCAAAGGTTTAGTTGTTAGATTGGTGTGGAAAACCAATTGCACCCAGCAGCAAAACCAGTTTAACAAACCCTTGTTTATTAAGGGCCCATTAATTATTTACATTAAGAGCAAAGGTGACTAATGCCTCTATGTCTTCTCTGCTGCAAGTACTCTGTCTTTGCTTGAGAAGTAAAGACACATTTGAAACGATTAACTAACTGCTATTATTGAAGGGATGTATATCTTTTCCTATATTATACATATTTTCTACTTTGTGTTGTGGTCTTTCAGCAGGCTTGTAGTATTTCAAATACTCAATTGTTTTTCCTAGTAATTATTTATCTTAACAAAACTTCCACCTTTCTCCATCTATTACATTTATGACAGCAAGCGGTGTGGTGTGCCCTCTATAAACTGAAACATTTCCAAAAAAGGACATGCTGAGCAAGTAGCAGGAGGACTCTCCCTCCTGGTTCATGTGGGACAATTTTCCCCCAAAAAATATAATTATGCAACAGCTCTCTGGCTCTTAAAAAAAGCCTGTAAAATTGGTCAAAACAGTATTTGCAGAAAAAAGTGGATGTTACCATAATGGGATAATAATCTTCTCAATATCTAATTTAAAAATGAATATCAGAGGCTGATCCTGTCTTGGTAAGAAATCTCATTCATGAAGCCCTGAAAGGAACTGAAACATTGCAACCAAATATCCTCAACATGCATCATTGATCTGTGCTTCAAAGGAAGGTTCTCTATCAAACTGTGCAGGGAGACGGATATGCTAACCATGCTAACCATTTCATTAAATAAGATCCAATATTAGAGGTATGGACATTAGAAAGGGATTAAGATGTGTGTGTTCTTAATTTCTTTCAGCATGTGCAATGAATTTTCCCAGATATTCCAGCTGTGCCAGTTTGTTATGGTACGATATTCACCATCTCGTTTTTTCCATTTATATTCATTAATTTATAATCCTCTTGATACCAATTTTGTATTCACCTGTTTTTGTCCTCTTTCGTCCTTAAGGAAAATTCCCAGAATGCTCCTTTGGTCCATGCTACCCTGGAGACGCTACTGCGTTTCCTAAACTGGATCCCACTGGGATACATCTTTGAAACCAAATTAATCAGCACATTGGTGTATAAGGTGTGAATCATGAGTTAATGCTCCCATCCAACACTTGTTTTTCTGTTCAAAAGCAACCCAGTCATTGACAGTTAAATGACTTAAATCCTGCCTGGACTCTCCTCAGTTCCTGAACGTTCCCATGTTCCGCAACGTGACGTTAAAGTGCCTAACAGAGATAGCTGGAGTAAGTGTGAGCCAGTATGAGGAACAGTTTGTTACCCTCTTCACGCTGACCATGTGTCAGCTAAAACAGGTGGGTCAAACAAAACATTTTCAGACATTTCCCTCCATCTTAGAATCCGAGTTAAACTCTCAATATGAATCATGTCCTTCAAGATGCTGCCCCTTAACACCAACATCCGACTGGCCTACGCCAACGGGAAGGATGACGAGCAGAACTTCATCCAGAACCTCAGTCTGTTCCTGTGCACCTTCCTCAAAGAGCACGGGCAGCTCATTGAAAAGCGTCTCAACCTCAGAGAGACGCTAATGGAGGTGAGAGAAAAGTCTCATTAAAAACAGTTTTCAACCTTTCATTTATCTGTATCTCACCTCGCTATTCTTACCCAGGCCCTCCACTACATGCTCCTGGTGTCAGAGGTCGAAGAGACTGAGATCTTTAAAATTTGTCTGGAGTATTGGAACCACTTGGCTGCTGAGCTTTACAGAGAGAGCCCGTTCTCCACATCTACATCCCCTCTGCTCTCTGGCAACCAGCACTTTGATGTCCCGCCTCGCAGGCAGCTCTATCTCCCTGTTCTCTCAAAGGTACCACCAGCTACAGCTACTGTTTTGGAGCTTTAAATGATTTTAGCTGATTATGTCCATAAATGTCTATCAGCAAATAGCATCTTGTTCATATGCTTCATAAAAACTATGTGGAGTAACTCTGATTGGATATTTGACATCCCTTCTCAGCAGTATTTTAGTTTATGCAAACTGGCTGACTTTAGGTTCAACCTAAAGCTTAATGTTAGACGGCTTTATCTGCTCCAAAGCCACATTTGTTCTATTTATGTCAACATATTGACCTGCTAGTTGTTGATTGAGGTGGAGTAGATCTGAAGGTCACCTTCCTTTGTATTATCACACCTACTTTGTGTTTTGAACCAGTCCCTATAACAACGAAGCAACCCAACAGCATGATGCTACCACCACCATGCTTTAGAGTAAGTTTGCATTGACTCTTCCAAACATTCTGGTCAAACAGCCCAGTCTTTGTCTTGTCAGACATTTCTCAAGAGGACATTACATGTGTCCTTGTGAAGAGCTGCAATTTTGTGGATTCCGTTCAGGTTCTTCTCAAGTTAATGGCAGGCTTTAATGTTGGTGGACTGGATCCTTTCAGGGCATCCTGACTAGAGATGGACAATAGGTTGCAGGTTTATCATTATCACTTTCATAGCCTGTCTGATCTAAGAAACCTGTTACTCAGCAGAATCTGATGCAGATAAATACATGATGAGAATGATGCACAACTAGTTTGCTTATGTCTGAAGGACTGAATGCTTTCAAAAGCCGATTACATGAAATCCCCAACACGTCTTAAGAGTTTCTCAGGTGAGTTCTGTCCATAATAAATTTGGGTTATGTAATCAGAGACTCTGCTCTCTAAGCACCCTGTGATTTGCTCCATAAGGTGAAAATGGACAAAGTAGTATATGATGGGGTTTTGTGTTTATTGTGGAACAAAGATCTAAAAGAAGCAGTAGTTCCTAAATGATTTAAAAAACAACATCTGAATGTCAACCCTTTGTGTTTTCTACTCCATCAAAAACCAAATATCAGACGTATTGGCACTATTTATAAATCAACTAATCCAGGTTTTCTAAGGCAGATACAGAATATTTTGACATTAGTGAAACCAGTCCTCGACAAGAGCTGTCAATTATTTTTATTTTTTGAATCTTATATTTATTTTCCTTCCTCCATTATCATGATAACAGTGACCCGGTGATAGCCAATACTACACAAGTCTCAATTCAAACAAAGAAATATAATTTCTTTATTTCATACTTGTGTTGCTGAATGGACTAATCCTTGTGCAATGTATGCGCACCTCAACGACATGTGCAGGAAATGCAACAGACCTATTTTCCATTTATTTACTGATCAAACAAATGACATATTACTTTCATTGAAATATAAAAGTTTTTTCAAATTTAAACATTAAACAATGTCTCACTGAACAAGGGAAAAAAGTTTCCTCTCCTGTAAACATTTTTGCTCAAAGATAATGGAGCCTTTTGCACATCTCAAGCTTAATTGCATGGTTGTGCTTCAGGTGTAAGAGGGTAGAAACAGTTTCGTGCTCTTTTGCTCAACATCTGTGGCACAATTTTTGTGCCACCGAACTGAGAGTGCAGTTTGTTGCTGCTTCCAGAGGTGAAATATGTATTAATATTGGTGGGACTTCTAGAGAAAGGTTGGATCATGGAAAGACAGGATGACCTGAAAGCAGCTTAACAGCTGCATCCCTTTATTGCTAAACAACTGATGTAGCAAACATTTCTGGTGAAATCTTGCTGTTGTGATGGGAAAAAAAAACAAAACATTTTTCTTTGAATTTACCAACATTTTTGCATACTGCTCATTTTTTTTCCAGAATCCGTAGAGTTATGGTTACAGCGCAGTTCAGATGGTTAAAGATGTATACTGGATTAGAAATCTGTGTTCAAAGCTTCAAAGTTTAATCCATAAAATGAAATCAAAATTCTGAAGATATGATCCAACTGGTTAGTTGCTGTGAGGTCATAGAAAACAAGAAAGTTGGAGGGTTTTGAGATGTTGATGGCGATGAATTGTCATGTCTATGTTTCATTAATGAATGGTGACATGGAGCAGATGACATGCAGGGAGCTAAGCCGTTTCTACCTCCTGGATCCTGGAACATCTCGGCTCACAGTCACACTAGAATCAGTTGGCAGCGCTGTAAGACATGTGGCTGCTGAACTGCTGCCAAACACTCACTACTTACGCTGATACTAATAAATCAGTAGCCTCTAAAGTAGTCTAAATAATTTCTCCCCCTGATGCCTAATGTCTCATTGATGTGGGGTATGTGAATATTACCAAAAGTAAGTTATACATCTGAACTGTGAGTATGGAGATGTTTGTGCAGGTGAGAGACTCTGTTTACCTGACAGATGATTTAATTTATTTTGCAGGTGCGCCTCCTGATGGTTAGTCGGATGGCCAAACCAGAGGAAGTCCTTGTTGTGGAGAATGATCAGGGGGAGGTTGTTCGAGAGTTCATGAAGGACACAGATTCCATCAACCTCTACAAGAACATGAGGGAAACCCTTGGTAGGAGTTAATAGTGAGGCCAGCTGGAGTTTACATTTTCTCAAGAGATTCTTATGGCCAGATTTACTATTACTCTGTAGTCAGGTCCTGCAAATCTAATCCGTTAGATTATTATTGCTGTTATTGTAGGAAGACTAATATTTGTGTTGTGGGAAATGTTTTCACTGTATTCTCTACAGGGTCCTATATGGCCCAGTCCTAATTTGAAGGTCGGTGCAGTCTTAGAAACGAACTCTGACATCAACGATGTAGGTGATTACCCATACTCGCGCTAATTCACCCACATCAGTAAATCCGGCCTTAGGCTCACAGTTTCTTGGTCAGTACCACAAAAAGCATTATGTTGTATTTCATGCATAGCTCCTTAATTAATGCATCCATAGCTGTATATATTCTCTCTGATCAATAATCCAAGAGCCGGTGAATGTGTCTGAGCACCACTGTAATATTTAAACATTGTAGGAGAATCGGCCGTTAGCACTGCCGGCTGGCTGGAGCCTTTCTGTGCGTCTGCGTGGACTTCCTCCCGGTGCTCTGGTTTTCTTCCTCAGTGCAAAGAAAAGCAGGTTAGATGGATTGGAAACTCAAAAGATTGATCCAGGCAGACTTCAGATCTTTCTCTATATAAGGATAAGTTGTTTTAAAATGTGGATGCATGTAGGGAAAGATGTAGCTTTGATAGTAATGTTGACAAATAGGTGTGGAGGATCATTTCTAATCTGTTTGGCCTTAATAAGAATTGATGAGTGCCACACAGCACTCTGACCATCAAAAGATCATTCACTCTTTGCTCATTCGGTTGAATTTCCTTCATATTTTTCTGTTGTTCTGATTAATTGGATTTTCTGTTAGGAAGATGTTGTACTTTGACTGATCATATGGTTGTGTTTCGCCCTCCCCCAGTGTACCTGACTCATTTGGATTATGCGGACACAGAACGTATAATGACAGAGAAGCTTCACAACCAGGTGAACGGGTCCGAATGGTCCTGGAAAAACCTTAATACGTTGTGCTGGGCCATCGGCTCAATCAGTGGGGCCATGCATGAGGAGGACGAGAAGAGATTCCTTGTTACTGTCATTAAGGTAAAGTAGGAGGGTTGCTGTTGAAAATGCTTTTTATATTGAGCTTTAAAACATGCTGAAACAGTGAGCTTTTATATCTTTAATATTTTTTTTTATTTGACCACATGAACTAAATTAACTAATGCAACAAACGATACTTTTGAGCCGCACTTTGTGACTGTTTGCTTTGGGCTGTTGTCCTGCTGGAAAGTGAACCTTTAACCTTGTCTCAGATCTTTAGCAATATCTAACTTGTTTTCTACCATAGTTTTCTTGTACTAATCTCCAAACACCCTCATATGAGTTTATTTCTTAAATACTTAATTGACCCCAAAGTGAAATTAACTCCGATTTTTCTTGCTCTGCTGAAGGAAAAACATTGCATCTTAGCCTGCATTATAGATTGCACACAGGCTATTGCAACATCAGTGTGTTCAATATGTGTAACACAGGGGACTGTTTGAAGTTCGATAATTATTGGCCAATGTGTTTAAAGTGTTGCAAACTTGCATTTTACCGGCTAATGTAATATTTAGTTAGCTGGACAGAGATTCAGTGGTAGATGCTCACTGTGGACCTGAATAAAGCTGCCCTACATGCTTAGGGTCATATAGTTTATAAAGCACAGATTAGAACAGGGGGAAGAAAAGGATCATAATTTGTTGTCTCACAGCTTTTTGCTTCTATACCAAAATGTTGGTTCTTATTTGACCAGAATAACTTCTATGGTTCCATGTTTGCTGCTTCCCTAACATGTCTTATGACAACTGCAAGCAGGAGTTTTCCTGTGCGACTGCATAGCACAACCAATCGTTCTGCTGTCAACAGATTGTCATACCTGAGAATTTATGTCTGTAGCTACAACATAGGCTTCTTGGCTGCTCCTCTGTTTCATTGGCTGTTTAGGTTAACAACCATCCTGGACTGTTGGTTATGCAACAGGCCATCTATTTGCAGATGATGGATTGAACAGTTGAGTGATTAGAAGACTTTAGTGTGTTATTTGGGTAAAAGGGGCTGAATGCAGATGGATGCGGTGCTTTTCTGAATTTTTATTTAAAATCCTTTTAAAAAAGCAAAAGAATTGTAATATAATAGGGGAAACCGTTTCAAACATATACCTGCAAGGCTCTGTAAGGATGAAAGGTGAAAGTGAGTGCGAATGGTCTGTGCAGCATCACCTTTATTATAACAAACTGATTAAGAGTAAAACAATGGCTTCCAAGCTTTAGCCTGCAAATCACATTTCTGGCTAAGAACTAGAAAAGTTTAGGATAATAAACACAACGTTTGCTCTTAAAGTGCTACAATTAATGATGACGACAAATGTTTTTGTCATATTTTCAGGATCTGTTGGGTCTGTGTGAGCAGAAGAGGGGGAAAGACAACAAAGCCATCATCGCTTCAAACATCATGTACATCGTTGGCCAGTATCCACGTTTCCTCAGAGCCCATTGGAAATTTCTTAAAACTGTTGTCAACAAGCTTTTCGAATTCATGCACGGTGAGTTCTAACATTTTTGTTGTTTTGTTTTTTTTTCTATCAGCTAGTTTAGCTAATTGTAATTCTTATAACATCATCGGATGGTTGTTCTCTGACCAGAGACCCATGATGGTGTTCAGGACATGGCATGTGACACCTTCATTAAAATAGCCCAGAAGTGCAGACGTCACTTCATCCAGGTGCAGGTGGGTGAGGTGATGCCATTTATTGATGAGATCCTCAACAACATCAACACCATCATCTGTGACCTCCAGCCTCAGCAGGTTAGCAAACAGCAGGTTGAATCCAATGTTAGCGGGGCCCGGGAGGGTCAGTCTTTCATGTACGGCTTTCACAGTTTTTATTTTTGTTTGTTTTTGTCCAGGTTCATACGTTCTATGAGGCAGTGGGTTATATGATTGGAGCCCAGACAGACCAGGCTGTTCAGGAACACTTGATAGAAAAATACATGCTGCTGCCTAATCAGGTGTGGGACAGTATCATCCAGCAGGCCACTAAGGTGAGCGAACAAGAGCCCTTGTTACATGTTTTGTAGAGAAAAATGTAAAGATCGGTAACCTTTGCTTTGCCTGTCCTCAGAATGTCGACATCCTGAAAGACCCAGAGACGGTCAAACAGCTGGGCAGCATCCTAAAGACCAATGTTCGAGCCTGCAAAGCTGTGGGTCACCCCTTTGTGATCCAGCTGGGTCGGATTTATTTGGACATGCTCAATGTCTACAAGTGCCTCAGCGAGAACATCTCTGCTGCTATTCAGACCAACGGTAAGGAGGACGTTCTCATCATTTACTCAATGGTTCACATTAACAGCAAGCTGAACAGGAGGAGTCCTAATGCTGTTTTATAAATGTCCGACCTGAGCATATGGCTGCTGGAAACATCATGAATAAAGTAATGTTTCATTTTAAAACAAGAAATCCAACCTTCATTTTTAATATAGATGCAACCTTCTACCAGCAGGTGATGGTTGGGATCAGTTCTGCACGTTTATCAGTGATGACAGCACTAAATCTAGTATACTCTCACATGTTATGTGGTTTATTATAATGTCAGTGTATTTTTCTAGTGCTGTAAAATTGACAAAAGTTGACAGAAGTGCTTTACAATCGGTCCAGAGAAATGTTATAAATATTTCAATATTGAGGCAACAAATGAATAAAGAGAAGTTCCCAAAGTATCAGAGCCGAGTTAAAACGTTCAACATTCAGCAGCACAGATTTAAGGGTTTAAATATTCCAGCGGTTCGGAGCAGCTGCTGTAACGACCTCATAGGCTTTACGCTTTTATTTTGTGGAACAACTTCTGTCACTACCTGTTTTAGGTTTTTGTTTCCTCTCCCTCTTCATGCATACGTTTAATTGACATGTCTGTTATATAAAGAAGAGCATGACTGTTCTGTTGTTACACACTGAAAAGAAGCTGCATGTGTGAACTGCTTCTCTGTGGCGCAGGTGAGATGGTGACGAAACAGCCACTGATCCGGAGTATGAGAACGGTGAAACGAGAGACGCTGAAACTGATCTCAGGCTGGGTCAGCCGATCAAACGATCCACAGATGGTGAGATCCGGCTGTTAATGACCATCTTTCAAAAGTATTTGTAACCCTTTGGTTATTCTTTGTGTTTTACCATAACAACTATAAAGAACTTCTTTTTAATTTAACTGGGATTTTAGATATTGATCAATACGAGGGCATAATTTTGATGTTAATGCAAAAACTAATTGAGTTTTTCAGTTATTTTCAGGATACATTTCATCTGATATCCCTAAATAACATCCACAATTAGCTGATGGAGTTCACAGGTGGATAATTTAATCTGTTTAATTTAATCTCAGCTGTTCTGATAGTCAGGAGGTTTATTAGAAAATAACTTCTGCACGGATGGGGAAGGTGGTCAGATTGGATGGAAGTATGGATGCAGCGAAACGGGACAATCCTGTCAGAAACCCCCCGACAGGACTGAGACGAGGCCTGATGCTCATGTTTCCGTAAAACATGAGCAATGTGATCATTTCTATCAAAACATTGTCCTGTTCGGGTGGATCAGTCACCTAGCTTCCACTTCAGGATTAAGTTAATTTCTGATGGTTTGTCAAACAAAGCCCAGGTGGTTTCAATGTGAAAAGATTAGTTACATGATACAAGCAGAGATCTTTGTTTATAAACTAATGTTGAGGCTTTGAATAATTTGACCTTTAGTATTTTATCCCGCCTCATTTTTCCTGGCAGACATGTTTTTGTTATAATGTTTCATTCTGAGGCCGATGAACTGACTGTTTCTTCACCATCCAGGTCGGCGAGAACTTTGTTCCTCCACTTCTGGATGCCGTCCTCATTGACTATCAGCGCAATGTTCCCGCAGCCCGAGAGCCTGAGGTGCTCAGCACCATGGCGACCATCGTCAACAAGCTGGGAGGTCACATCACCAGTGAGATCCCACAGATCTTTGACGCCGTCTTCGAGTGCACGCTAAACATGATCAACAAGGTAGGAAAAACCCCTGATCTCACTGATACCTGGTTTATGTTCTGTCCTTCACATCATGGTGTCACTTCAAGAAACGGTACTCTGACTAAAATTTAAAGTTTATAATAGTTCTTTTCTATAATTATAAAAGACCTATTCTCAGCTTGTAAACATCTAATGCATCATTAACTGACAGGCAGTTTTGATTTGAAGAATGAAAAGGAAACAAATAAAAACAAAGTGGTGTTTCTGGTTTTCTTTTGAAACAGAACTTTGAGGAGTATCCAGAGCACAGGACCCACTTCTTCTACTTACTGCAAGCTGTGAACTCCCACTGCTTCCCTGCATTCCTGGCCATCCCTCCCGCCCAGTTTAAACTGGTCCTGGACTCCATCATTTGGGCCTTTAAACACACCATGAGGAACGTGGCTGACACTGGTACGGTGCCTCAAACACTCAGATCTTACAAATCTTCTAACTACATTCAATTAAGACATTTGAGCGATGCTTTCATTTTCACTAATCTCTGAAGTCTTGTTGCCTGAAAATAGTCAGAAGTTTTATACCTCCTTTTATTTCCTCCTTATGGTTTGACTCCAAGTCTTTAACTTGCAAGAAACAGAATTAAGTTGATGAGAAATAACGTTTTCGATGTGGAGCACAGTGGTTTTAGTGTTTTTGAGGCGTTTCCTCTCTCCTCACTACCTTTCCACTGGTTATATAATGTACTGCCCCTTGTATTTGTGGGGAATACTATACCAGCGTCAGTATTAATATTACCCACAAGCACGACTATAACTCAGCTGTAACTGTGCAGACTCTTTGTTCTTCAGTATTTGCTGACAGGTGCAGCTGAGTTCATGTTGAGACATGCAGCAGACGGTTATGATGAAGTAAGATGCAAATGTAGCTTTGATCGATGGTGAGAACTGTGTACTTGTTCCCTGTTAGGTCTGCAGATTCTCTACACGATGCTGCAGAACGTGGCCCAGGAGGAGGCTGCTGCTCAGAGCTTCTACCAGACATATTTCTGTGATATCCTGCAGCACATCTTCTCTGTGGTCACAGACACGTCACACACTGCCGGTGAGCTCACCCAACATTTTAACAAACACAAGAAACAGGCATCCATAAAGAATCAGAGCGGGACAGTTGATATTGAAATAACCCGTCGTATTTTGCATGCAGGGCTGACTATGCACGCATCCATCCTGGCCTACATGTTCAACTTGGTAGAGGAAGGAAAGATCACTGCAGCTCTGAACCCTGGTAATCCCAGCAACAACCAGGTGTTCATCCAGGAGTATGTGGCCAACCTGCTGAAGACTGCTTTCCCCCACCTACAGGAGTGAGTCTAAACACCCTCTGATTCAGTGACCCAACAAACAGTCCCCACATTTATGGATGTTTGTGCTTCCGTTTGTCTCAGCGCCCAGGTGAAGGTGTTTGTGACGGGGCTGTTCAGTTTAAACCAGGACATTCCTGCATTTAAGGAGCACCTGAGGGACTTCCTTGTGCAGATAAAGGTGAGCTTGCTTTGCATACCTCAGCAGTTTGTTTTTTTTTTCTCAGAAATGACTAAAATCAGTGCTTTTCTGAGGTGTCTGAATGTTTGCTGTTGATAAATGTGAACTAAACCCATCGCTGTGGAGGCAGAGGTGTTGTTCCCTCTCATAGAGGTTATCAGAGACAACATAGCTTCCTGCTTAGCTGCTGTTTCCACAAATAACCAGGTTGCTCTTTGGCGTTTATGGAAGGGCATCTCTTTATCTCTGCTAGTTTATTGTCGGAACACAACCATGAATCAAACTGACAGAATTTAAACTAAATTTATTGATTATAAACTTGATTTTAATATAATTCAAACGTTTGCTGCTGAACCCAGGCGGGCTCATTTCTGGTTAAAAACTTTATCAGTATCTAAAATATTGTAGAGCCTTCTTTTAGGACTTGATTAATAAAACTGAAGATTCAACAGATTTAAACTCAATACCTTGCTCTCCATTTCGATTTTAATTAGAAAGTTTGAAGTTTTCTACCTGAGGGAACCCAGCAAATTGCCTGCAATCACTGAATGCAGCAATCACAGCCATGAGCTACACAGCAATCCCTCATATTTTTGTAGCTCTAAGTGGTGGAGATTTCCTGATCAGTCTATTTCTGGTCAGAACTGCTTCCTTGCTGATTCTGATTTTTGTCCTTTACAGATTAATTTCTTTTTTTGTGGATTGCAAGAAACTGAATGAAAATCAGATTCTGTCAGTTTTGAAACCAACTGAAAATAATCTGAAGATGAGAAGATGTTCAGTTCAGGCTTTGACCTGCTAACCAGTGATCAGAGTCAACAGAGAAACATCTGGTCGATTGATGGGTGCTTCTGTAATTGTGGGGATCTGTCACCATAGAACATGGTCAAACTATTTTTAAAACAAAAATGTAATTTTAAACTATTCTTACTCTGATAAACATCAGGTACTGTAAACCTCACTCTGTCTATTACCTTGTGGAGTTGATCCGTATTTTAGCTCAGAGATTCCTGAAAGCTCAAAACAGATTCAACAGAAAGCCTCTATTCATGGTCAGCTGCTGAAACTCTCCTTTGGTGTTCAGTCATAGCAGCTTGAGATGCATCTTCCTGGAGCCGTTACACTTCACACTATACGGCATTATTCACGTATTGTAGGAAAACTTCAAGGTTTGGATGTTTTAGGGGTTACAGACAGAATAATACAGTCCAGGTTTGAATATTCTGTGTTGTTATTTAACGGTAGCTAAAAAAATTAAAAATGGAAAAAGTCTCGGAAATGTTGTTGCTCATCAGAGCTCGCTGTCTGACTTGTTGAGCCTTTGGGATGTTGGTAGGAGCTTCTCTGACCCGTCTGTCAGTCGTTTCCATTCTGGGTTAGATGGCTCATCGTCCTGCTAAACTAACTGCCCACTTGGTGTGTAAACATGAACACCAGTGAGTTGAGTGGAAAACTAACAGCTGTGTTTCCTTGTTCTGCGCTGTAGGAGTTTGCAGGCGAGGACACGTCGGATCTGTTTCTGGAGGAGAGAGAAGCGTCCCTCCGTCAGGCCCAGGAGGAGAAACACAAGATCCAGATGTCTGTGCCGGGCATCTTGAACCCTCATGAAATCCCAGAGGAGATGTGTGACTGAGCCTCAGCTCCAGCAAACATGTACAGTATCCAAACAACAAACAAACCCTAATCACAACAAAACCTAAGAGAAGCACTTGGTGGAGTATGGTAGGAGGTAGCTCCGCCCACCCTCTGCAGAGCGGGCTGTCCCTTTGGATGTTTGTTGACCAAAATAATGCCAATATCATCATGTAAATGATTAGCGTGTCACTCTGTGGCCCTTTTTACATACTGTGCGTTTTGTATGGAGACTTTTTGTGTATTTTCTTTCCAGCGGTAATGTTTCGATGGTCTCTGGTTCATCCCAGACCTGCATGATAAACTTTAATCATCTTGATTTCTGTTCACTTATGTTTCCCAGTTCTTCCCTTTCTGCAATGTGTTAATATGTAAATATCTTCTGTAAACAGTCTGGGCAAAGTGTTTGTCAGGTCAACAGAGGCTTCAGGCCATTTGGGGGGGTGTTTGTGCCACAAATGCTCCACTTCTGTTTGTGTCCCATGATTCCATGGGGGAATGTGAATCTACCGGAAAACGAATGAAGGCTGAGAGATGCTGCTTCATGCTTCTGCATCTGTTGCTCAAGAGTTAAACGTTCACCTGAAAACTAACCTGCTGACAGCAGGAGGGTTTTTTTTTTTAGGGAAAACAAAACCGGATATGTGCATATCATCCCGATTGTATAGCATCCTGAATACTATGGGAACACTTATTATTTTTCTGTTGTTCTGTCGTTTGTTTTGTCCTGGATGTGTGCGTGTGAGTGCTGTCGCTCAGTCGACATCAGCGTTTCGTTTTCCTCTAAGAGGATTGTTGCTCATGTGCGAGCCTTCATCACTGGGATGTTTTCCGGACGAGGCGGGCGTATTTATGGGTTCCTGGTTGGTTGCATCTTTATAACGACTCCTGTTGAACTCGGATAGATTTCACCATTTTGAACTCTACTAATTTAGGTTGTTTACCATTTAGTTATGTGTCAGGACACTACCTGATAGAGCAAATTTAAGAAAATAAAGATGGGTTTACATTTAATTTTGTATTTTTTTTTTCATTTCATTTGTATCTGTTTTAAGTTTAAATAAACAAAAAGGCTTTTTGTCCTGGTAGAACTTTAATTGCCAACGAGTTTAAATAAGAAAGAATGTATAAATCCAATTAAGTACCCGATCTCTAATGGCTAATTTCCCCTCTCAAGGTGTTACTTTGTTGTGAACTTTTTGAACTGATTAAAGTTGAGAATTTTATAACCACGCCTTGGACCAGGTGTCTTTATGCTTGTTTATCTGTGGTTTTCATCTAACACTCAGGGTTCCTGAAAGTACTTTGATTCATGGACTTCACCATTTCCAAATATTGTCTCCATCAGCTTGTTCGTCCTTCTGATATGTCCATCATTTGGTTACTTTGTCCATCTGTTCATTATCCATCTATTGTCCTCTGGTCCATTTCCTCCTTCATCAACCTCATTTTTCCTTCATCCAACAATTTATTTATTTATTTTCATTATCCATCCGTTGAATGCCATCATAACAATCTATGTCCAACATCCATCTGTCCATTATCATCCATTTATTGACCATCGATCTGTTCTGTCTTCCATCCATCGTGGCTTTAGTCGTCCAAACTTTCTCCAGACTGCAGCTCATCCAATATTCATTCATTATTCTATCATTTATTGTCTGTAACAAATCGGTTTCATTACTTTATTGTCTGACGCAAATTAGAGTCTGCAGATTAGGTTGAGGAAAAGTCAGGAATTCTGACAAGAAATAAGAGTAGAAACCCTGAAGAAGACTCCTGATAGTTTAGTAAAACTGCTAAAGAAAGACCTCAGCCTCTCAGCGATGTAAAAATAAGCTCAAGATGATGGATGTCCCCCTTCGTACGCACAACGCGACATCCGACCGTTTCCGCTTGGTCTCATTTGGCCCAGGTTGCTGCTGTGTAAACGAATCCAGCCACTAATCCCCGTTAACATACTGGTATTACATCAAAGCCCATGGTGACACTCCACCACTGAAAGGCGAAACTTTCATCTTGACGCTGAACCCGTCAACCTTTCATCTGTGATGCAACCGGACACAGACGTTCTGGAAGATGGGATGGGAAGAAGAAATATCTTCCAATTCCTTGTCAGCTCACAGAGAGATGAACAGTTTTATTTAAATTTAAAGAGGTGACCATTGAAACCTCTTTTAATGTGCAGCAACAGGTGGAAACAGAGCAGCGCTACATTACTCTGCTACAAGCTGCCAAATTCTCCACCTCTTCTGCACCTTATTAAAAGAACAATCGGTTTTTAAAGTGAATTCATCTTCTAAATATTGCCAGACCTTAAACCCAGAACCCTGCGTGCCAAATAAAGACAAATGATGATCAACAAGGTAACAAAAGGGTCTTAAATTGGCCGCTACACATGAAAATCAGGGTTGGCAGAGTCCAGTCCTTAGAAACTGGTGCCTGTTTTAGATGTTCTGCTGCTTCAAAACGCCAGAATCAAATAGTTTAATTATATGGTCTCTGTGAGGAGGTCATGCAGACACTAATTTAGAAGCGTCATAGCAGTGACACGTTTTTAACACGCAGGAAACCAGATATTACAAAGTGGAGCTAAATACAGCTGCTCTAAATGGTTAAAAGAAAACCTAGCTGTCCAATAAAACCAAAATCAGATTATTTGGCATCAACCTGACCCTCTTTATTTGGAGTAATCAGGATTATCACCCAACAGTTAAACACAGAGGTATGATTCGATAGCTTGTCTTGATCTGAACAGTGAAGTTTTTTTTACCGACTAGCCCCAAACATTCATCAAACAAATGTTAGAGTGGATCGATTACTCTCAGTCCTACAGAACAGAGCTGAAGATTCGGGCAGAGTTTGTGAAAATAAGTGGACCATCTGTAAACCTGCTATGGCTGCTAACAGATGTTTCTACATGTTTTAAGTCGTTTTCACTCTGATCCAATCAGCCTTTGTCTTTTTTTTAATTAAGATGTTAAAAGTAAGTCTTCTTGTCTTTTTAATCAAGCGAGCCCTTAAAATAAGTACATTTTTGAAAAGGAGGACATTAAACCCTCTTTACCGGAACCATTAGACTCATAAACCTGCTTGTTTGTTTTAGGAGTTTTATTTTTGTTCTTCTTTTTTTGCTCATGTTTCCGTTTGATGTGCTTTCACCTGGGCCTCTCTGTGAGACCCTAATTCAGACCTCCTGTAACCAGACCTCCTGACCCACATCCACAGATCCCTGGCCATTCTCGGCATCCGCTGTCGAGGTTGAAGAACAGACAGCTGGGATAGCCTCCACCCTCTGTGGGGGTGGGGAGTAAAACCCTGCCCACTCTGCCTGATCATGTCCCCTTATGCCCTGGTGTGTAGCAGAGATATTAATACCCCTGTGAGCGATCCTAATAGAAAGATCTGGGTATGAACACCCGCCAACAGAACCTTTATGGCCTGACCCTCCACCCAGTGCTGCAAACCAGCTTTGAGCCAAACAAGAACCTGTTACCAGCGGATCGGACTCGTCTTAAAAACAACATCCACGCTAGGAGGTGAAACCTTTGCCCGGATTGTTGGCATCACCTGGCCAAGTGTTGGGACTGAGGTGACTTGTTCTGTCTGGGTAAAAGTAGGACAAAGTTGATCACTCAGAACACAATAACTCTACCAAGGCTATACTGCCACCTAGAGGACAAAATAAATATTTCTGAACGGGGCTCATTCATAGTGTCTTATTATTTCAGAACAGTTAGTTGTATAAGCAGTTACATCTTGACCAGAACTAGGATAAAAGTACAAATGAAACATCAGTTTCATCAGGTCCAAAGTCCGGTTAAGGTCCCGACATTCTGGGATTAAAAGAACCGAGCGTCAGCAGAGCTGATCACCTTCCAAACCAGCATGGAGGGAAAGCAGGGACTGTACAGTCCTAACAAACATGATCGAGGTCCAGCAACAGTTTCTGATGTTTGCGAGGTCCCGCCGCATGCAAGAAGAACCGAGCAGAACCCGGGGGGGGGGGTGTGGAGATACGGCCACAGCTGCACAAACATGCAGCCAGTTGATGGAGGTCCACATCTACAGAGACAGGAAGGAGGAGGGAGTCCAAACCAGGCTGGGAGAATAAGTATCCTTCCCCCATGACAGTTCCTCATCTTTACCGCTTCAGAACCTCTAAGTATTTCGGATCTGGGCATAACGCATCTTCGATCTGCGAAACCACACAGAAAAAAAGATGTTCAGATATAAACTATTAAAACCAACCTCTGGGCGTATATAAACACAGCTACAGAAATAAGCTTACATCCCCGCATTAATTCATTCCTTTGTTACATTTAAGTTATTTTTAATATTAATAACTGACGGTTACACAACATGCAACTAAAACCTTTTTACAAAGAAGGTTTTGGAGAGAAACTCTGAACTCATTGTGGGACTTTCACGATTCATCGCAGACTGGAAATCATCCATGAAGCTGTAATTTAGCTCTAAATTAAGTTATTCAGATGCACCTTCAAGGTCGACTAAAACGTCCAGCGAGGAGAAACATTTTGGGTTGAGACACAGATTAAGGAACATTTGGAGGATTAGGAGGGAGGCATTTAAACCCAAGGACACCAGATTATTTGTTAAGCACTGCGAGGACAGCATCCTGCTTGGTGTGCTGCTAGCACCACTGACAGTAATAGAGCCCGCAGCATGATGCATCCACTGCCATGCTTGACATTTACAGCATTTTAGGGGGATTGTTTTTTACCCTGAATAATTAGAAAAAAGTTTATATACTGTATTCAAACCGGTGCACATATTCTTTGTTTTTATAAAAATCTTTGTTGTTTTTTTTTGTGTAAATCTTCAAATTTACCCAAAAGAAGGAAAAAATGAAGTAAATAATTAAGAGCCAAAAATGAATGCCTGGGGTGATAAAGATGATGGTTCTTATAAAACGTACCTGGGAGCTTTCTCTGGCGCTGGCCTAGCCTGAGCGCCACCTTTGAACTGCGCCTCCAGCCTGGCGTAGATCCCTCCTGCAGGCTGAACCAGCAGAAACAGATGCAGACAAGTTGGAAAAACTAAACTTTTTTTTTTATTTTTTTTAAAGACTGCATAACGGTCAAAATCTCAGTAAAACCCACCTCTTTGGTATCCTTGGCTTTACTCTGTTCCTGGTCTCCAAACCTCATCTTGGTCAGATGGCCGACGATCTCCACCATGCGCCGCTGGTCTTCTCACGGACAAAAAGAAACCTATAAACTTAGCTGCTGGGGGTCAGTGGGGGCTGCGTTTTTCAATGCATCTACGAATACTAGAGGAATCGATGAGCCTCTAATGAGGCCTTTACCTTCTTCTCTCTGAGCGTCCTGGTTGTAGCGCAGGGAGCGAGCGCTGTCCCATTTACTCTTCTGGAGGCTCACTCTACAACAACACACACAAACAGGTTAGCTTAGCTTTTGTTCAGAACATTTCAGATGTCCTACATGGTTTGGTTTTCAGGTGAGCTTACGTGAAAGGTGTGATGTCTCTGGTCTGCGACTGAAGAAAAGGAGAAAAAAATACTGTTTATTTTGTGATTATTTAGCAAACAAGTGTTAAATATGTGCAAAAGTAAATAAAGTCTTTGTTAGAAATGATCCATCAGAACTTCTATGTTCTGAGAGCTCCCTCCACTGATGAGAAGTTTATATCCATCAAATTGGTGACTTACTTTCTCAGATTTCTCCTTTCGTTGAAAGTTTGGAGAGGACAGCTGCTTCTTCAGGGGTCTGTGGGCCTTCTTGGCCTTCTTTGCAGCTGGGAGCAGAAAAACAACATATAAGAGAGGTTTAAAAGGATGCATCAGGCGCCATCTGCAGGCGGAAAGGATGCAATCAAAACCCAACAGAGGAGACAGGAGGTGGCAGGACTGTTAATCATCAGGATATGATTTAAAGTAAAGTTGATACATAAAGCTTTTGTAGGAGTTATAGCAGTTAACCTAGACATGTAATTAGCAACACTTAGTTACTACTTTCCCTGTTAAAATCTATGAAAACACCAACAATATGCTGTGTAGTAAAGTACTTGATGAACTGCATTTTAATAACTTGCCACAAATTCAAATTTCCTGGTTATGAAACTCAAATTTTACTTATTGAGGTTTAAAAATCCAACATTCGGAACATTTTTTTCCACACAAATGTGTCTCTAGTGTCTATTTTTAACACAGCTTGACCTTTTAATGACTGTCACTAAACTGCAGAGCTGATTTTACATGGTGTTACCATTTGAGTGAATTTTCAATTGTTTACAAATATGCAGGCAAAAGCTTGAAGCTTCCAACAGCTCGAAGGGTTGAAAAATAATAATAATAGGTCCCAACTGAGCCAACTGTGCTCTAATGTCTAGTGGGAACCAGCAGATAGGGCTTAAAAGCATCGCTAACACCAGTAGCGCTATTAGCAATTAGCTATTAGCGTGTGTGTCTATCAACAGACTGTTTTATCCCTTTTTAAATCAAACATCTTTTTTTTTGCATCTTTTTACTTTTGATCTTAGACCCCCTGGGACTTTCACACTCGCTCACCTCCATTGCTTCAACTTACTGAGTAATCGTACACATGTGCAGAGACATGATCCTGGTCACATGATGCTGTAATGGTAAATATACACAGAAAGCCAATATCTACAAACAAACTGAGAGAAAAAAGCTTAAAAGACAAACATAACGCTGCAGTTTGTAATAAAAATGTTGTTTGCAACCAGAGTGAGTTACTGGCGAATAAATTCAAATGTAAAAAATGTCAAATAACACGACTATGTCTCTGAAAGACTCTCACCTTGTTTCTTTGACAGCTCTTCTTCATCCCCGACCTCGTCTTCAGTGACCTCTGACCCTGTTGTGTACTCCTCATCCTCCGACAGCAGAGACTGCTGCCTCTGGAAGAACAACAAACCCAGTTTTAATTTTCTCACGCAACCACAGAAACCACCGAAAGCAATGAGACGACGTACCAGCTGAAGAGTCCAGTTCTTGAAAAAAGAAAACTGCATCACAAAAAATGAAGAGAAGAAATTAAAAAATGTTTTTAAAAAAAGCAGAAGCTCCAACAGAAGACTGGGAGAGACCTACAGGGCTGCCGTCTCCTCTAAGGGGCCCTAGGAGCGTCGGTTCCAGGAGATCGTTGCAGTCTGGGACTTTCTCTGCACTGGTTGGACTCTCCTCAGAGCTGCAGACACATGCAGGTGGTCTTTAAAACTCACCAGAGATCTGTCAGAAGTCTTCAAGGTACCGGCCCTGGTACTGACCCGTCTGCAGGCGATGCGTTAGACAAACACACAGCGTCTCTGTGCAGCAGCAGGTCATTTAGGACTCTGGTCTGAGCAGCAGTCGCCTCGTCACACTTCTCCTCATCTGGTACGTTCACGATGTGATCTCGCATCTTACAACCCTGAATACAAGCAGACGTTCGATAAACCACAGGGAGATATTCCTTTATACGATTCCTGGTAAATCTGTGAGGAAAGTCATTTGATAACAACTAACTCATATTATTTAACTTGTATTGACAACTAATATAACTGAGTTTTTTCTGTGATTCTTACTTTCCTCTTTTTAAAGCTGATCAGAGTTTAAAAACGTCATGCCTCATGAATTGATAAGGAATGTAAGGAAGGTGGAGGGAAATCTCTTCTATTAGTCCAACAACAATTAAAGTTATAACACATCTTTGCCAGAGCTGCCAATTGTAGGAGGAAGATGTGCATCTTCAGTCATTATTAGGAACTTGATCTAACAAACAAAGAGAAAGCAGAGAACATTTTGTTGTGTTTGAATTGTGCTTGAAAAATAATTCAAAGCTGCAGGGTTCACACTGCTTTCCACTCAGACTTTTCCTTTGCATCACTTTGGGAATTGCTGCCAGCATGTCTGGATCAGTAGGTACAGAACTAATGAGCTTTCAATAAGGCCTGGAAGCATCTCTATTATTCCAGGATGATTCAGGGCTTAGTTATCAGAGCTTTAGAAACTCTCAAGGAGAAACTGGCTCTGTCTAATTCTGACAACACTGCATCAGTGAATAGCCTTTATTTGAAGAATGCAAACAAACACCTATTAACTGTGTAACTTCTAGATGTGAAAATGGACTAAAACTTGTTAAATGTTCGATCAGTTTTGGAAATATCTGCTCAGACTTCAAAAGCCGCATTAAACCTGCTTCAAACAAATACGAGATGAAAGAACCCTGAATGCCGACAATTAAATCACAATATGCTTCAACCACAATGAAAAATGATTTGTCTGGAGGTGAAAAAACAAAAGATGTTGGTCATATTGGATTGTTTTCTTTTAAGACCTCTGTGGTTTTATTGTTTGCTGTTTTCAGCAGAGAAGCATCCAGCTTCAACAGCACCAAACTAAGCTTGGAGAAGCAAACGTTTTTATGTTATTTAAGATTAAAACCACCAGAAAACATCACCAATACCAATAAAACACTAAAAACTGAAGCTAAGAAGGAATTTTTGAAATATGTCTCCCCAGAGGAAGATGTTGGATTAGTTTCCAGTAAGAAACTAGTTTCTGGTTTGGAGGTTTTAGTGAAGATGTTTACCTTTGGTATTCCAGTTGGGTCAAAGCGCAGGACCCTCTGGTTGCAGCAGGGGTATATTCCAGCACCATGCCAGCCTTTCTCTGTCCCCATACCAGGGTACAGCACGCTCTCTGGGTGGTATTTGCAGCAGGTCAGCTCTGCACAAACAAACACCTGTACAAACACACAGCAGCAGTTTCAAAGAAACATCACATCGTTACCAGAATCTCTCCTCAACTATCCCGGCTCTAACCTGCTGACATCGCGAGCAGGTCAGGTGGTTGATGGTACCCCAGATTCTCCAGTAAACCAGGACCCAGGACTTGAGCTCTTCATATAAAGCTGTGATGTATTCATGCACATCCCAGCTCTTCTGTCTGTAAACACAAAGGGGAGATTATTACTCACTAAAAATAACCACTTCATGAAGAGAAAGGTGTCACCGAACAGGAAAAACTAAGTCTACCTGCTGCTGCTACAGGATTTTAGAGCGAAAGTGACAACTGGATGTTTCTGATTAAATGCACTTGATTAATTAAACATCAAAGTAGCCAAATGTACAAAAGAAAAGGTATCACCATTCAAAGATGGGAGACGTTAGCAAAGACCTTGGAGGGACTAAAAACATGTCGCTGCCCATCAGTCTGGGCTCAAGACTTGAGGAACAAAGTCAGGAGAGGGAAAAAATGTTACTAAACAGTGTATCAGTAGCTAGTGCTAAATGGCAGCACGGTGGTGGAGGGTTAATGATTTGGGCTTCATCTTGCAGCCACAGGAATGGGTACCCTAGAGTCACAGGGTCAATCACTAACTTATCTGTACATCAAAGTCTTCTATACCAGGGAATCCATCCATCTGGTTAAAGCTTAATCCGTCAAACAAAGGAGAAAATCTACAAGGTGTTGCAATGGCCTAGTCAAAGTACAGAGCTCAATCTGACTGACATGAAGAAGTAGGTATGTAGTGGCCAACAGAGCTGTACTAACACTAATGTTAGCAGAACACTAATTAGCTCACAACCCCAGAATCAACTTTTCTTTGCTAATAATCTATGTAATATGTAATAATCTATAATCTAATTATGGAGCTGTGAAAATGAAAACATAACACAGGCGTTATTTTAACACTTACTGAACATTTGTTAAAATCCTGTTTCTTTGTCTAAAATCCATTGTTTGGAGCCCCCTGTGGTTAAAAACGGTTACTGCATCAGCTTTTTCTAAACTGAGTTGCATGGGGTGGGGGTGGGGGGGGTTACCAGCGAGGCTGTCA
>JAUZNJ010020675.1:0-12695 GCA_034780135.1 Jordanella pulchra | reverse complement strand
CGCCCCCCCCCCCCCCCCCCACCAGCGAGGCTGTCAATGAATTCACTTATTTTTTTACAATTCTAAATATAAATATTTTATTTTTTTTTTCCATTTCAAAAGTTAATAACAATTTTGCTTAAATTGGATAAACATGAGTCTGCAGCATGTGTCCAGTCTAGTATAATGATTTGACATTGTTTTTGTGTCAGTCGGTCTCATGATCAAAAGCTGTTGGGGAAAAAACGCTGCTTTTAAATAGAAGAATTACTATGAAATATAAAATTTATTAAAATTGGACAATAAAGTATCGAGCCTCGTATTTCTACCCTAAAATAATGATCTGGGATTCGTTTTATGCTACTGGGTTACAAGACATAAAAGCTAATATTTTTGTTTACCAACACTGTTTGTTTCAGATATTTACAGCTCAGTGCTTCGGGCCTCATCCACTGAACCTCTCTTTCCTCTGACGTCGAACAGAGATATCTGTTCTAATCTACCATCACTGAGATTACTCTGCTTGCCATGTTTGTGTGGCTGTAAACTGCCAGTTTGCTGCTATCAATCACTAGACCCTCATGCTAGTCTGGGTACACCTAAAGCATGTTTAGATATTAGTAAATGTGCTATATAAACCTACTAATACATGTACAATCTATTCCTAACATTCCTGTATAATCTGCATAATCTTTATAATATATGCATATATCTCCCATATTTATATTATATTTATACAGAACATTTTATTTTTTAACCATCCTGTAAACCTGTAAATAAATATCTATATCCTGTATAGCACTTCTGGATAAATGCAAACTACATTTCGTTGCTTGTACTTGCAACAGTGCAATGACAATAAAGTTGAATTCTATTCTGTGTTAAATGTGGGTAGAAATGCAGCTCTGTAGGGACTTTAAAAACAAAATCCCAACATCTAGCATTAGTTTGGTGCAGTGAATGAGGAAGCGAATGAATATGGCTTAGTAAACGTGCTATTGCCGCAGCACCTCTGGTGAGTATAGATGATCTGTCCACGAACGTCCACGTTAATTTTTCCTGGAACGCAGGTAATCTTCCTCTCTGTCTCTTTGGTCAGAAGCTTGAGGCACAGACCACACCTGTAGTATGGAGAGAAAACAAACAAAAAAGCACATAGGACATTACTAGTAACTCTCCAACAAAGAAGAAAAGATAACATAATAAAAGTAGAGAGTTCATAATAACCTGTAGAGTGTTGAGGCGTTTCCTGGTGAATCTTTGCTCTGGTGCTTTGGATCAAACAGCTGCTCAATTTTCTTCTGAAACAGTTTACTTTAAGACGGGAAAGTGAGGAAAGCAGGTTCACTAATTAACACAAAACCTTAGTCTTCATTTAGCTCCTTAAATTAGCCAGATATCGTCATGCAGCAGACCAGAGGTTACCTAACTTTTCAGCTTCTGAGCCACAAGACAGAAGCAGAATTGACTCATGAGCCAAACTATTGGTTGGAAGATAAATGTTTAAAAAATAAATCTGTGAACCAGAGGTATAATAGTAATAAAAACAACATAAAACAGTGAGGTCTAAGTAATGCTGTTATATATTCAAACACTTAAAGGCATTCATCATTATCATTTATATTCTTTAGTTTGATTTCTGTAAATCATATCATGGAGGTCAGAACCACAACTTTAAGAACACCTGCTTTAGACCATCAAGCCGCTAACCTTTTAAATTTATCTTTTTTGTCCCGGATGTCGTCGGCCTCATTGTGGTTGAAGAGCTCAGCGATCCGTGAGGCCAGGTTGCTGTTGATGCAGTTCATGTTGCAGGGAGTAGCAACAATGGCGCTCATGTGTTTGTGGCAGTACTGGATGCACTCCTCCACCTGAACACAGACAAAGATCTTCACCTGCCTGCAGGACTTTCAACTGGTTGATAAATATCAGTAAATCCACCAAAGAATATACCTATATTATCTGATTACAGTTTGGTGTTTAACCTAAGTCACTGTCTTCCCTTTAAAACAAATCTAGTTGTATCCCAAAACAACATTTTTTAAATGAATTAAAAAGAAAAATAAGGTCTTCTGAAAAAAGAAAGAGCATCTTTAAGGAACACTGTAAACTTTAGCTATTAAACCTGTAACTTCCAGGTTGGCAGATTTGGGCCAGCAGATTGAAGACAAGGCCACATTCATCTCTCTAGCTTTAATTCTACGTCACAGAACCAAAAATATGTCTGATCAGGTGTCATATCTGTTTTGTTGCCGAGCAGCAACTGTCAGCTTTAGCATTATCATGAATTACTAATTAAAGGTTCCAAGACAGTGTTGATTTCCTAAACATTACTTGTGATGACAATAGTTTAGCCATTTATTATTCTATAAAAGAGAAATAATAACTGAGGCATTTTTTTATTCAACTTTGGGAAGAAAAAGTGCTCAAATTTTCTTTTTTTTTTACTTGCAGGGTGAAATTATGGATCCTTGGTAAAAGTATTTTCTTACACATTATTTCTGGTGTACAAATTATTGTGGGGGGTGCTAAGAGAATGTCAAACAATTCTACTTCGAAGTAAAGTCCTGATAAAACCATATCCATGCAGCAATAAGCACAGTTCTGTGTACAGGCCTCCATTTTTTCAGGAAATGACCAAAAATCAGCCAAAAGCTTTAAATCAATGAGTTACAATTTAAGATTTTAGGAGGTTTTTAATCATCTGAAAAAACAAAAGGCGTGAACACATCACCCACTTCTCTTCACACGCCACAACACTTACTAACGAATCCATCTTCAAGAACTCGGAGGAGATCAGGATTGAGATCACATTGCTGGGCTCTGAAACCGACAAACACCACATGTCCAACCAACCAAGCAAACAACAAAGAACAGGCAGCCAAGGACCCACCATACAAACATCACTTTTAGTGAGCAGTAAACCGAGCGCCACCCACGGTTTATACAAGCAGGTGAACAGCTCAGGCTTTACCAGCTTTAATCATGTGAGATCTAGAGGCCTTTTTATTTAACAGGTTTACCCAGACGGGGTTTGTCCTTGTTCCCCTCTCCTGCAGAGTTCCTCCTAACGTAGTTCATGAGCCAGTCGAAGATCTGCACGTCACAGTGAACTGAGATGTCCACCTCCTCCCACCTCTGTTGGTCCACTGACAAATACTCAGCAAAGTAACGCATCTCTTTGACCAGAAGATCTCTGGGACAGGTGAAATCCTGCTTCAGGTTCTTGGTCTCGTCGCACACATGGATCACCATACTAAGACTAGCGATACAAAAAAAGGTTTATTATGTGAGGCGGAGAATCTTCTTCAGGTTGGGCAGTTTTTCACAGAGAAACTTACTCTTGTGGCTTTTGAGCTTTGTCATTCGCTTCAACAGAGACTCGCTTCTCTGTCTTCTCCAAAATGCCGCCCCTTCCAGAAGGGACTGACTTGGAGCCTTCACACATCAGGAGAAAAAAATGGTTAAAACAAAAAAAAAAACAGAAAACAAATAAAGCCCCCTGAAAACTGGAACATTTTCACATTTTGTCATGTTAAAAACACAAAAGTCAATGTATTTTATGGGCACTGGAGGTCAACAAAGAGGAAAGCATAACTTAAGAGAAAGAAATGACTCATGATTTTAATCGTCTAACCACGTTAATCCTGGTTATAAAAGCACAAAATGACTCTTGCATGCAAAGTTACAAGGTTGTTGTTTTTTTTAGATTACAGTGAACTGAGCACAACACAGCTAATTAGCTTCAGCTTTTCCTTTTTTGGGTCTTCCAGGTGTGTTTTGTATTTAAGTTGTACCGTAAAAAAAAAAAAACAGTAGAACTTATTTTTGTCTCCCAGGAATTACAACTTGCAAGAATGGCTGCAATTTGGAGGTGTGTGTCCTTCCAGTAGTTAGGATATCATTCTCCAGTGTCCAGCAGAAAACAATGTGATCTCTTATTTAAACCTAATCGAACTCGATGGATTGTTTGTGTGTTTGTCGGGAAAATAATGAGACGCTTGGTGAGATCCTCTTGGATAAAACCAGAGCAGAGCTGAGACACGATGTGCGAACTTCTGAGCAAGTTACTTCCTTAATATGAACAAGAAGACATCTTTAATACCCTGCAAAGATTCTGGTTGATGATGATGGTCATGATTTGATCTTTATCCAATTTAATCAAAGCATTAACTGACCTGCAACTTTGCTGCAGCTCTGATTGCTTCCATCTCTCTCGACCAGATCTTCAGCCTCCAGCAGGACGCACAGGCTCTCAGACGGGGAGCCGCTGCCCCCCGTCAGGTCGTTACATTGATAATCCACATGGGGAAACCCAGCCGTGGCCTTCAGCTCCTCATATCGGCGGGCGCACTGTGAAAACCAAATCAAAGCTGGTGATTTGTTCTCATACGCAAATATTGCATCCAGAGTTGCTAAACCATGCAGAAACAGATGGACACAATGGATCAACTGAAGAGGAGATGGTTGATGCAGGCATTCATAGTTACCCAGCTCTGTGGTTACCTCCTTAGGAGTGAAGCCTGGCACCAGTTTGGCCACATTATCCCAGTTTATGGGCTGAGGCACTCCCCACAGAGACCCCAATACCATGTCCAACACCAGGACATTGTTGTCGTAGGGGAAGTTATTGTTGTCCGAACAGAAGCGGCTCATCTCTACACCGAGAGACTGTCAACAAATAAGAGACATTCAGTCAACACAAACTAAACCACTGATCCAGTTTGATTTCTGCAAGAAAAGTATTTGGTTAGCATTTAAGAACCAGCTTTATTAAAGACACACTTTAAGCTGTCAGAGTTGAATACGTTTTCTTTCATTTTATTCTATAATATGTTTAATTCTAAATTCAGGGTCTGTTAAACACAGACATGAGTTTAGTTGAAAAGTGAGTTTGTGTTTTTCTTTACTATGCAGCAATAAGAACACAAACAAAGCTGACTTAGCTGCTTCAGAAAAATGTTGTTTTTTACTGTTTATTTATCTGGTTGGCAGACAATAAACAAATATGCATTGTTGTTTTTCTCCTGATGTGTCTTTTGCTGTGTAGAAAAACAATGGGCCCATCCCAGTGCATGCTTGTCCTATACCAGTCCTTTTATTTATTTGAAAGTTCCCCACAGTTCTTCCAGGCTGACATACAACAGAACATAAAACAAAACAAAATATTTAAATAATAATTAAACTAAAAATAACTACCATAAATACCCCTGGAATAAATGCAAACAATCATAGAGGTAACTTTAACTATATTCAAAATAATAAAGACAGAATACCTGGTGTGTCCGAATATAAGGGTTTGTTAAAACCTAGAAGATATTTTTCAAATTTTCCAACTCAAACACTCCCCAGAAGTTTAAGGTCAAAACACCTCCTGTTGCTTTCAGACCTAAGAGTTGTACCATGACCTTAGGAAACTGGTTTTTTTTCTACTATTGCTCCTAAATTCTAAAAAATCATTTGCTTAACAGGAAGGACGACTGAAACCTCAAATGATTTAAGTGCCTTTTAAAAGCCACGTTTTTATATTTAAGCTAAGGGAGAAAAAACAGGCTGTTATTAGTCTTACTTTTTCTTTAATGTTCTTTTCCCGTTGTCATTTTATTCTAACTTAGGTGTTTATGTTCTAATCGCCCAGGTCTCTGTATTTCTTTAAATTTAAGAACCTTCAAAACACTTTACATGTGAGAAATGCTCCATAAATGAAGCTTGATGGATGACTTGGCTGGAAACGTTTTGAAATGACTTTTCATTGCCTTTTTGTTTGTTTTTATTTTAGAGATACAAAAAAAATATCGATCATTTCCTCAAAAAGTTGTAGCAGCACATATAGGTTGCTGGTGAATGGTGCAGTATAAACGTGCGATATAAAATAGGGCGGCGCAGAGGAAAGTGATGCTACCACAGGCCGAGTCTATCGGTAACTCCTGATACATCAGACGCATTCAGGTCAAAGCAAATACATAGTTTTTTTTCTGGGAAGAAATATAAAAACGACCATATTCACGTAGTGAAGTGCCTTTACCGTCGTAGCAGAGTCAAAGCCGCAGATGAATATTTTCCGCCATTGATGAAAATGGTGCTGATGCTGTGTTCCACCGGCTAACTACCAGAGGAGCTAACTTTGCGGGACGGGACTATTTGCTTCCTTCAGGGAACCACCGGAAATTTACCTTATCAAACTCTCTCACACAATTGATGCGTTTTATCCCGCCCTTAAATTACATTAATACATACAATGACATCAGCATATATTTTAACTATAAGGACATTTTGTCAATCTCTCGTGGTTTAATTTAAATTCTGCAAGATGTATGGGGTTTTTATAAGTAAAAGCATCCATATAGATATAACTTACTTAAGAGAGCACAGACAAAAAGTCCACATATTCACTGTAAACATCAGGTCAAAAGTGAAATTCCCTCTCTAAAGCACGATTTCCGACAGTCCTGGAAGGTAGCCAAACCTGGATTAGTTAGCATGGCTGCTAACCATAAACGAATGAGTCTACGTCATATATTCTTTTTTTACGGATTAAACTAGAACCCACGAACAATTTGGTTGTAACAAGAAAACAAACACTAGTTTAATAAAACATCTAATGTACGTTAAAAGCTCGTTAGGTTATCAATCTCATCACAGTTGTCGCACTGCAGCACCTTGAGCGTCCTGTTGCTATGAGACGACAGTCGTAAACTAGGTGCCGTCAATTACTTTAAGCATTTTTTTCTTCACGGCAACGTTTGGTCCATTTACAAATAAAATGGCATAAAAAAATTAAATTGTTTAGAATTCATTCTATTTAGAGCTTTGAGATAATATAGAAAGTTATTAGGAAATAAAGAATTTGGCCTTTTGGATGAAAAATTTACCAAGGCTGATAATGGTGTTTATAAAGCCATTCTAGAGATGTAGAAGGTGGGCACATCAATTGCTGTCATTGCAGAATATGGTCTTATACATAGGACAATCAGCTCCATTGTGTTTTATATCACCAGTGATGGCAACAACTGCACGATAAAAAGTTTTGAAAATATCCATCCACCCATCTTCTCCCGCTTGGTCTGTCAGGGTCGCAGTTGGGCCAGTGCCCGTCTCTGGCAGACTTCGGCATGAGGCAGGGTACACCCAGGACAGGACGCCAGTCTGTCACAGGTTTTGAAAATATTTATTTTTAAAATATTTATATTCAATATTTACAAAATTACAGACAGATAAAGTGATGAAAATATGCAGATTGCACCTCTCCAGCTCTGAATCATGTTTGTTTCAGACAGAAGGCAACACAAAAGACCATGTGGCCATCAGCAGAGGGCCCAAACTTCACAAGATAACCTTATCAAACACATTCATCCTTAAAACTGACAAAGTACCAGATTCTCTTATTATCTTGCAAAAGAAACTTGCACAAGCATTCAGTAGCAAAGATATCCTCAGACTTTTGTCTAACAAATTTCCACCAGAAACCTTGAATTTAGATTTTATTGATATTTTAAATCAAAAACTACTTTAGGTAATTTCTGACGAGCTCCATTTTGTATACCACTGCTATCGCCTCAATGTTAGTCAACTTTGAGAGTTAAAGATTGCAAACAAACACAGACTGAGCTAATCATTGTTAATTATAAATCCCTAGACATGAAGGGATAAATATCAGAGGTCAGTCTTGTCAGGCACGTTCACCACAGTGGCAGACGGCAGGTCGGAGCTCGAAGCGCTCACACTGAAAGAAGCAGGAGTTTCTCTGTATGCGGACTCCAGGAGCTGCTCTGTAGAGGCTGTGGCGAGGTCACGGCTGACGCCTCTGGCTGTAACAGACTGTGAAGCTGTCTGGGATGTCTGCACGTTCTCCTGCTCAACCTGAGTGGGCCTCTCCATCTCTGCATGCTTACGACCTCTCCTTTTTCCAAGGATCTTGACGTAGTTTGCGGGGACAAGTCCAGTGGCCTCACCGTCCAAGCTGGCCAGCAGCCATCCACGCACCCGAGGTTGTTGCTCTATAAGGAACAATACATGAGGACTTTAGAGTGACAGTGAGGATGTTAAATAAAATTATTTTTAAAATCCTGTGTAATGATAATTTTGTTTAACTTGATATGACAGATGCTACTTAAGAGACATTAGGGAGCTCTCACCTTTAGGAGCCAGGTTTAGCATGTCTCCCGCCCGCAGAGAAACTTCCTCCTCTGAAGAAGCCGTAAAATCATATTCTGCTCTGGCCACAACGTGGTCGTCCTCCCCACTTGCCCAGTTAGTGGCTAAATACACAACAGTTATTATAATTATTGCATTTTTAAAAAGCCACTTGACATTTTGCACAAACATCTTTCCATTTTATTGGACTTTTATGTGACAGACCACAGAAAGAAGTGAATAAATATGAACCTTTTGCTGCCAGCCTAAATTAAAACCAGTAAACCGGCGACTTAAAATCACTTTAAAATTGTCCCCTTGTATGGGCTCTGCATAACATGACCATTGATGGAGCTAAATAAACTGGGTTTCTGCAGCTGCCACCAAATCCAACTCCAATTTGTGACTTTTTCCAAGATCGTTCTGAATTAAATTTAAGACCTATATCACAACATAGTTACATTTACTCGAGTAGCTTTAAAGAAAATAAACTTTTAGGAGTACTTAACTTCACTGTACTTTTAACTTAAAGAATATAAACAAGTCAGATGAGTAAAATTTTATGTCAACTTAAATAAGCCTGATGCACAAGAAAGACACTCAACACTGAACATGTTGAATTTTCTGCAGCGTTCGCCTAGTGTTGGCCGCCTGACGTTCTGCTCGTCTCTCGAAAACAATCTGCGCAGACACCCCAGCAAACTTCCGTCCAGCTCACTTCACAGCGTCACCAAATAGGAGCAGCGTCTGCCTGTTTGCCTGTGTTGCACCATATTCTGTGGCCCATATTGTGAGTAAAGGCGGTGCTCCTCACCCGTCTGCCATCTACCAACCCTAACTTCACATGATTGCAGCACTCTTTCAGTCACAATATATGACGAATATGGTGGAACACCAGGATTCCTGGGGCCACCAAATCCGTTCTCAGTTCAGCCAGTACCATCACCTGCTCCTAGAGCTGCTCCTGGATGTTTGCTTCTAGAGGTACTTCCATTCCCAGTGTCAGGAGCAGCTGTAGCAAAGCAGGATGATCCTCCGATTGGTTTTTGACTAAAGACGGTTATTTATCTGCTGCGCTTCATCATACAACATCACAACCACATCTTTTCAAATGTGTACTTTGTCCCACCAGCCACTCCACCTTCTACGTTTCCCATTTAGTGTGAATGCATCTTCACAGTTGTGTTGAAAGTTAAGACTTATTTTTATGCACTTTATTGTTTTAATATTATGACTTCCTCTTGAATTTGTTATTTTTGAAATAAAAATGAATTACTACAACTCCCACATCACAATTACAGACTAACTTAAGTTGATCTCTGACATAAATTCTTATATGGATGTTTGGAGTTGTCACATAATTTATTTGCAAGGCACAAACAAAGTGAGGAAGTAACCTGGAGCTCAAGAACAAGTGTGTTTTGGTATCTTAGGCCACTTTCTCACTGCAGGCAAATGCAACCAAATCCATTTTTTTAGCCATATGCAACTCATATCCAACTTTTTCATGGTAGTCTGAACAACCTAGTTCCAATCTTTTAAGCTCCCAACTAATCTGAATCCCCTACTTTTATATGTGGACCTAAATTGGATCCGTATCCAAGTCTCACATTGTCATTCAACTAGGACAGAAGTCACTGCTGCACAAAAGCACATTCTAAACAGCCCTGCTCTCTCTTTCTTAATCTTATTATAATTCATCTCATCTTCGTGATCATAATTAATCTCCCGTTGTTCAACAAGTTATTAGAACAGAGGCTCCAACATCTGTTATAATTTCTGTAAATTCTGCTGTGACATCTACACTATCCTTCTGTGCATGTGGGTCGCTTTCAGACTTGGGCATTTAATTAGTCGGAAAAAAAAACAAAAAAGAAAAACACTAAAAACAAGTATAACGGATGATTAGCTTTTGTGTGATTAAGCAGGACTTAAAAACACAATAAAGAGTCAGACTTTAGCCTTACCACTTTCTTCAGAGCCTGCAGTGGAGCTTAGCAGCTTCCAGATGAGATACGGTCCGCCAAGAACTACAGCAAAGAAAAGGAAGATTGGCCAGGACTTTACACTCTGATCCTCCGCCCCTGCTCCATAACCCCTGGATGAAGCTGTCGCCAGGGCGTCTGTCGTGCTGTCGGTCCACAGGTCTTCAACATCAGCATCTGAGCTTCTGCCCAGCAGTCTCTGCAAGCGTCGGTAGAGGTAGCGTAGCGTTCGCACCAGAGCGAAGGCTGACAGAACCCTTGTGAGGTGAGCACGCAGCCTTGTTAGGTGGTTGGCTACATCCAGCACAGCGCGGAAGCTGTTGTACACTGCTGAAAAGGTGGCGTCCAGCATCATGCTGACTGAGGCAAAGGCCTGGACGATGCTTTCAATGGACTGGAAGGCACCGCGGCTGCTTTCCTCAGCCTGCTGCACAAAGCGGCTGGGGGCGACATCCTCCGTGTGAGGGAAGCGGCTGTACCCTCCCATGCCGTACCCACCGCCATAGCTGTAAGGGCTGTAGCCACCATAGAGGGAGCTCCCATATGGACTGTAGGAGGAGGTAAAAGAGCTATAGGAAGGACGGTAAGACTGCTGCATGGGGCGAGGAGGCACAGGAGGAGCCATTCTGGTCAGAACAGGTGGGCCTGCTGGTGTGGAAAGGCCACCAGCTGCTGGCCTGAAGTCTGCAGATCTGTTTAGTTGGAAGAAAAGAAAATAGAGGATTTTAGACAGCTGGGATGACACAAAGTAGCTCCAGAAGAAAAGGGTTAAAAGATACGCTTAAACTAAAGGACCATTTGTTTTGATAAGTGTGAAAAAAGTGCACCCACTTTGGGTACTAAGGCGTCAGATAGTGAAAAATAAATATCATAACTGAACATCAAAAGTAAAAAAAACAAAAAACATTTCACTCTCCCTTTAGCAAAATGTAAAAGTAGCATGTGAGTAAATATGTGTGCACCCCATTATCCAACAGCTTTAGAGCAGTCTTCTGTAGAAGCAAAGAAGAAGAAACTGCTGCTGCCCATCAGTATGGGAAGGATTGTAAGTCCATTCAAAACAAAAAAAAACACCTCAAACTTTAACAGGCCTTCCTGCACATGCAGACACTTGGTTCATTTTAATTAGTGGACAAAACGGCTACACATATATGTCTTGTTTAGGAAGGATGCAAATGGACATTTCCTCTGTGGCCTCATTACTTAATGAAACACTACGATCTTTATATAGATGAAACTAAAGAGGTCTGGTCGGCATTTTAACCTGCTGCATCGGGGGGGTTAGTTACCCTTTATTGAATTATTTTCATCATTTTTATGCCTAACAAATTACAAAAGGTTCTGTATATTTCTGATCTTTTCCACGAGTATATCCAAAGCCAAGGATTTGCTGTGTTAAGACTCTAACAGCTTAATCTATTTTGAACAGGAGTACGAGATATGTTGTTTAAATGTAATTAAAAAGTCCTTTTTGACACTTTAGAAGACCAAAGCAGCAAAAGGACTCGTATTCAGATGGGAATTTGGCCAGAGACGCTTAAAATGTGATGTAAATAACAGGCCACGGGCAGCGATGCCCTAGTTTCAATTGATCAGCTACAGTTTATTAACAAATCGGAGTCACAAATAAAAAAGTGACTAATTTAGCATACAGGCAACTTTTATATCAACTATTCTGCAAACATTATAATAGACTATTTGGTTAGATGCTTCAGCATATGAAACAACTTTAGCATCCACTAGCTAACATTAGCAAACTTTTAGCTAGCAGTAAACGTCACCAACATAAACCAAATAAATACGTTTTACCTATAATTTAAAGGTGCACCAATAGCTCCTGGAATACGTCTTTCCCATGGTTTTGGAGGAGGCTGCGGATCCATCGTAAAATATAAAGTTAACAAATAAAAAACAGCGTAATGTACCCTGTCCTTTGACCGCCTTGGTAGTGCTGCTTTCCTGTACCCCTCGTAATATTTATAAGTACAAATCGATGCCCCATATCCACAATCAAAAAATACAAAATAGCCCAACAATGCTATAAAAGACGTTTAAGATATTTGTCTTGACAAATCAGTTACATGTTGGTATTATTCCTTTATTACCTACATACGAATATTTATCATGCTTTTTATTATACTTTTATTTATCAAGAAGATCCCAACTGTCTCCAAACACACCACTTGTGTATTCAAAGGCCAGAATAATCGAAAATCGTTGCCTATCGAGGTGTCGGATTTTAGCTTTATTTTAATTTTTTAATTAAATAGATCAGAGATAGATAAAGTAATTCTGTAAATTAACTGTGTAAACATTTTTTTCCGAGTCAATAATATTTTAATGTGTTTTTTATATATGCATTATGGCTGCATGTTATCTAGTAAAATCGATAAGCATTTTATCTTGGCAAGGCAAGGCAAGACAAGGCAAGTTTAATTATACAGGTAAAAGCCAGTAGATTAGAATATTTTGAAAAACTTGATTTATTTCAGTAATTCCATTCAAAAGGTGTAACTTGTTTATTATATTTATTCATTGCACACAGACTGATGCATTCAAATGTTTATTTCATTTAATTTTGATGATTTGAAGTGGCAA
>JAUZNJ010020664.1:0-17162 GCA_034780135.1 Jordanella pulchra | reverse complement strand
CTGCAACCCCCAAGTCTTCCTCTGGTGGCGCCACCTTAATGGACACTATTGACAGAAGAGTTATAGCAAAAACAGAAAAAGGGAGTGGAGCAAGTCCAAAGTTCAACAACTATGAGGCTGCTTTCATCTTTTCAGATTTCCTGCTATCCTATTTACAGGGTCGGTTAACAAGGAAAACAGCCAGGGCCCCATAGATTAAGGTGCCCCAAAATATATTCATATATATTTCATGAAACACTGTTTCTGTAAAAGTTTGTTTCTTGCTAATTAGACTAGACTTTCCATAAATATATGACAGTGATTGATTACATATTTTATGTGATGTGTTTATTTTCTGATGCTTATAAGATTCTGGGTGAGATGAGCTTCTCTTCTCTGTCGCACTGAAAGTTCTGGAGCTGTTCTCAAGCAGCATAGAGGAAAGACAGGTTGTCTAATCTCACAATGGCAAACTGAGAAGTCATTTTTTTCTGCAGTTTGTCTGTAAATATTTTCACAACCCTTCTTTCCTGACTTTTGACAACTGTATAAGCAACTCTCCAAAGGCACAAACCATCTGACATTTTGAAGAAATGTTGCTTTTATCTTCACAAATTAAACAAGAGTCTTGACAGAGTCTTCTTTATCATAACAGTGGATAATCTGTTTTTTTTCTACAACAGTGTTTTACATGGATTAATGTTGCTGTAATATCTGACCCTTGACCTTGAGGTGGTCACACTTGACAGAAGCTTTAGTCGCACCCTCCATGCATACATCTTTAGTTGTATGGAGAAATTTGTCTTCAATTTAAGGTCATGTTTATAAAAAGAAATTTTACTAAGGTCAAAAACAGAGTTTTTTTCCTCCTACCTATCAGTCATTGTAGTTTGATTGTAAGATTAGCTCTAAAAACAAAAACATAAAAGAAAGAAAACATAAATAAAGATGGTTTCAGGGAAGCTGTTTTTTTTTCAGCAAGGCAGGGCAAATTTAAAGAGATGGTTATACTCTCATCCATCTGTCAGATCAGCTGTTGATTCTGTGTTTGGGATCTCAAATAATCAAAGCGAAATTTCTGGGATAAACCTGAAATAAAGCAGGAGCTGCTGATGCCATGTGTTCAAACTTCATAATGGATCCAGCTGCCACCAACACATGGTGACACACCGCAGGTATGCGGCCAAATAACAAACAAACAAACAACAAAAATAGTCCGTTTGATCAGAAATAATGACTAAATCGTGTTATTTCACCTTGGCTTGGAAGTATATCCCATGCTGGTAAGCCTCCTCGTTGTGGAGCGGCAGCCGGGAGTCCGCCACATCATCCACCAGGTTGTACCTGTTCCTCGCGGGCATCCCGGACTCCCTTTCTTCATGCAAAACAATCGCTGACCAGAAACTAAGCGGATCAACCCAGAAACGCTACAACAGCCCCAGACTGTGAGCGCCGCACGGTTCCGTGAGGATCTCCCCGGTGGGAACGCTTCCCATGGCCGCTGCGCTCGTCTCCAACACGTCCCGACCTCAGGAAGGACAAAACTGCGCGGCTTTTTTCCCTCCCTCTCTGTCTCTCTCTTTCCCTCTCTCAGAAACACACACAGATCAAAACAACAACAAAACAAAGAGGGTGTCCTTTCACTATAGCCGTGCCAACAGGCACTAAATAAATAAATAAATGCAGGCAGTATGTGTGATTTCCCAGGAGAAATTCTCGCTCCGCAGGTGATAAATCCGGAGTCCTGTTTGAATTCCCGTCCTGTTGGTGGACTCAGCGCTGCTGCTGCTGCTGCAGACGATCTGAGCGTCTCCCCCACTCACCACCTCCACCTCCTTCCCTCCCCTCTGCAAAGCACAAAGCGACTCCCTCATTGGAGCGAAGTTCCCAGGCATGATGCAACCAGGAGCTGGGAAGACAGCCAGCAAACAAAGTGAGTCCTCCCCTCAGGAGGTGAAAAACAGAGGTCTGCAGCTGACTTTTCCGTGGGAGGCAAATTCTGCAGACATGCGCGAGTCCCCACATACTCAGGGCCATGCAAAAGTATCCATGCACCTTGCTCCGCGTGTTTTTTTTTTTTGGTTTTTTTTTTTAGTTATTTACGTCTCAAACTTTAATTGCTATGAAATAGATCAACGAGGGTGGGAAGAACTTTTAGTAGTGACACTACTTCATATTTTAACTAAAGTAAGAGAGTGCCAAGTATTTGGTAAAACTCATAAAATTCGATTTACAATTTAAATTAATAAGACTGAGAAAAATGTAAAAAAATATTTGATTATTCTGACGGTTTTTAAAAACTGAGATAAAATTATTGAAAAAAATATATGTGAAAAATAAGAAATCTAGGCTTCAAAACATTCTGTTTTTAATGTCAAACTTATAAAACCAGTCACCCCAGTGACCATATTTATAATAGGCTCTCTTGTTTTGATATAAAGAAAAAAGTTTAACATTTTTTACACAAATGTCTGCAATGATATCGTTAGATTCATTCTATCTCTTTTTCTTTTCTTTCTGTGTTTGTTTATCTTGTTTGTTTTCCTATTTGTCGTTTTTATGATTTATTTTGTCTGTCTCTTTTGTAGAGGGGAGTGTATTTTCTGCATAAAGACAATAAATATTGATAAGTCTTAATAGTAAAATTAGGATTTGTCACTTTTATTTTTGTCTTCTATATTTCCAACACTAGTTACTGTTTTTCTTTTATCAAATAATAAAGAAAATACATTTCTGTCCTCATTCTAAATAAAATCCCAAATACCCTTAGGCTGAACTTATGATGAAATAATAAAAACTTTCCCATATGTACGACAGACTATTTTCATCCTTTATATTTTCCCTTTGAAGGCTCATAAGAGGCACTTTATAGCCATTAGTATGAGTGTTAGGAACAGTCTTTCCGACTTTTATGACACTTTTATACACAGTTAAGTTGCAAAGCAGAGTGTCAAGAGGAAGAAATGGCGAGTTGATTCTTGCTCTGCTTTTATTAAGCTGCAGCTGCTGGTGATGAAGTCTAACATGTTGCAACGCAATAAAGACCTGCAGGTGCTTGAATAAAAACTGAACAACACATCAGTGACGATAATGATCCCAATATTGTGAGGCTTTGAAAAAGGCTTCGTTCTTCTGACACACAGAAGTTTACTAATAGCGCCCTCTGTTGGTTTTACAGTTGACTCAAATCAAATGTTACATGTTTTAAAATATTGTGTTTAATAGGTTTGAATTTGTTAGAAAACATAACTGTTCTGCAAACTCATCATTCCAAATGGAGTAAGAGAATGAAGAGGAGATGGTTTTAACATCTGGGCGGACAAGAAGCTTTAAATAAACCAAAGACTTTTACAGAAAAGTGGATTTTTGTTACAATTACTTATTCATATTTAGAAAATAATATGATAGCCCTATCAACTAACTAAAGTGTCTTTGGATTTGTACAAGTCATAGTCTGTTTTATATTTGTTTTTTGTGTATTTTAATTAAATAAGTGTCCATTAGTTGAAATATGTAAAGAAAATCTGAAAAAAACTGGTATCCATTTATAGGACTGCTTTAAACCAACAACCTACTACCAACACTTGGAATAAAAAAAACATCATGTGACTGTATTATTAATCAGAGCAGATTATGTGTTTTCTAAAAACCAACAAACAAAAGCATCTTAATAATCAATCAGTACACGATCCTTTATATTTAGTTGTCATGTTACCAGACAGACAGGCTTTGTCCTTTTGTGATGCATTACATTGTGCACTGAAAAGATCCTGCTGCTTTTTTTCCCCAACAGTAGGTCACACATCACTGTGATTAACAGGATGTCTTTTGAGGGCCATAAATGCCACGCTTTGGTCAGGTCAACCTATTAGAAGCATAGAAACGATGTTTTATTCATGTGCTGTGGTTCAGATGTATTAATACATCCCAGATCTCTTCCAAAATCAGAAAAAACATAAAAAATAAGGCTCCTTATTTTTATCTACAATAGTAGATACTGGCTATCTTTATATTGAACATATTTCTAAAAAAAATTAGAATCCCTGTACTGCAAGTTAACTAACATGACATACAGAATATAACTGTGGGTTTGCATTGTTTTCCACGGGCAGGAAAGCTGCTAAGTTCATTAAAAGATACATCTACGTAAGACTGTGGAGGAAGACCCCCCTCTACTAGGACAAGGTCCAGATATTGATGCACCACAATGCGTCCATTGAATCAGAAGTTTCTTCCCCCTTTTTTGCTGATAACTCAACTGTTAGCATAGCTTTGATTTCAACACCAAAGTATTTTAGCCCATCTATCCTGTAAGGCTAAATCCTTGATCTCCATTTGAAGTAATGAAAACTTGAAGCACAACTTCACAGAGATAAAACACACATGGAGTAGTGGTAGTAGCAAGTTTAATTCACAAAATTAGAGTTCACGTCACAACACACAGACTGTACACACATCTCTTACAGCAAAACAGGCTTTAAACGCCTGCAGGCAATAGATGAGGCTGCATCAGTAGCTTGAATTAAATAAATAAATCAATTTTGACAGGATAATATTAAGATCAGTGTGGTAGTGTGTAGTTTTAACTGCAGCGAGTTATTGATGCTTAAACATTCGTCAATGCCGGACGTGCGTGTTGAAAACGGATGACCAAAGTTTTTCAACGGGCTAAAGTGATGCAGTCGTTTCACAAACATATTTGAAAAAGTTCTTTGTGATACCTGAGAGGCGTCCGGGGTGATCCAGAAAATGAAACTGGATCAGTTACTGAACTTTTAGAAGGCTGTTAGAGACGCATGCATCTAGCCTCACAATTTTTTCAATGAAAACAACAAAACCGTGCAATTTCTGCCTCACTCTAATCTAATGCAAAGAAAAACTCAAGCTCTGGCTAATGGGTGGAATAGAGACCAAAACGGTCCCTGAATAAACACACACACACTTCCCCTTCCAATGTACACAAAGCCTAATCATAAACAATCTGAAATATTTTTAGAAAACGGAGAAAATAAAATAAAAAAAATGTTTACAAATGAGCACACATTCAAGTTTATTTTATCATCTGCTGCCAAACCCAGACAGTCAGTACCTTAATCATGAATGAGCCAAACAGGTTGAGCTACACTACATCAGATAACCCAACCAAAAAGAAATCAGTTATATAAAAGCCAAAGAACAAAAAAAAAAAGAAAACGTTTTTAATCTTTGGATATATTGATTACATTCCCCAAAGTTCAAATGATCCCTTTTGCCTTCATTTGTTCATAAATGCCTGAAAGTTACAGTAGCTTGTGCTCCATTTATTCCATTTTAATACACCTCTTCTCTTTACTTGCCACAAGTTTGACTGAATTACGATTAAAAACTAATCGGGAACCAAAAGGGTCCAAAAATGTTGAAGAGAAATTGATTAAAGCCCATGAAATAAAAACCATTAAAAAAATAAAGTGATCTCAAGATTCCTCAACTGAAGGAAACAACTATGGGAATTAAACACAAGACAAGCTGTGATACATGACAGCAAACAGGTAACACTTCAAGTTTTACAAACACACACACAAAAAACCTTCATATAAACTTTGATTCCTGATAAAAATGAAACATGGAAGCAGAATTTCAATGGAAAATGTCTTGAAGTTTTAAATACATCCATCTCCATCCTCCTGGCAAAATAAACTTGGTTCCTCACTCAGTTTTAAACTTTTTAATCGTTCTCAATATAGATTTGTTCAAATTTAGTCAATTAATCTTTTTCCTGGACTGATTTATTAGATTTTAATTAAATTTGCCCTACTTGAATGCACGTTTTTAGGTGTTTACTATTTTAAGGAGTCCCTCAAAGTCATTAAATATGATTTTTTTTTATGAAACGAGAATTTATGATTACTAAATAATAGTTAGTCAGGATGAAAAAAAAAAACATACACATTTTTTACCATATATTTTTTTCCTTCCAACTAAATAAATGGTCTAGTAAGAGAACAGATGTTTCTGTTACAGATTATATGCATTAATAGAAATTATGTTTATTTTATTTAAGTTTTAAGTTTCAAACAGCTCAACAATGAATAAAGCAAATGCACACATCCGGAATATTTTTGAAAACTGACCTTTTTGCTTATTTTTCATATGTGATTTAATTGATTTTTGCTAAAAAAAAAAAAAAAAAAAAAAAAAAAAAAAAAAAAGCATCAAACTTCTGGACTTAAATGTTGTTATGAATATTGAGCTTCAACTGTAGGGCAGCGTTTTAGGGGAGTGCTTGAATAAACTCGAAACTTCAGAGCATTCGCTGACAAGAATCATTTCCTCCAATTATTATTAAGACTCTGTAGTTTTTAAGCAATAGTATAATGTTTTCACTATAGTTAAAATAAAACCAGACCTTTCTGCAGCTATGAGTGACCATTTCAACCAGCACAATCATCCATAAGCTGGCTTTTTTTCTCCAAGACAAGTGGAAGTTTCATGTAAAAATATATATTTGTGTTAATGTTTACATTTTTTTCAGCTGGTGAGGCAATTCTGTCGCTGTAAATGGGCCTTCCTGTTTACCCCAAGAATACGCAATCTGCTTAAATTTCTGCAAAGTAAAGAAATGAAACTTAGAGCGGAGATGAATGATGTGCAGCTACTATCTAAAACATAGATTTAGCTAAATCCTTTGAGCCATAATGATTAAATCCATCTTGTTGAATCAAGGTATGTTTATGTCACTGGGTGCATGCACCAGACAAGGCCACCAAATAATCATCAAAACAGTTATGTAGTGTTGGAGAATAAAAAAAAAAATCAGACAGATGCAACGGAAGGAGAGTGGAGAGAGAAAAAAAAAAAATCCAAGAGTAAAAACTGCAAAACAACACGAGGGAAACACCGAAACATCTGCTGCCTCACTCTGGAGCTCCATTTGCTGTCCCTGCCATCCTCTCGTCGTCTCCCTGCTTCTGATGCTGTAGTCTGGCATAAGTCACAGCATCTCCCCTGAGATAGAAGGAAAAAGAGGAGGCGGGAGGCGAAGGAGGGTGTGGTGATAAAAGCAGTTTTACAGTAAGCAGGGGGGGGGGTCAAGCATGACAGAGGAAGAGTTAGAAGAGATTAGTGCAAAACTCACTCCAATAAAACATGTAAAAGGAATTGCTAATTAGGATAGGAAGGCAAATAAACATTAAGTTCACGGATTAAAATGTTGTGAGCTGCTTTTAATGCAAGAATCTGTTATAAAGGGACGTAACAGAAAATAAAAACAGGACATGTTTAATTACAAACTCTGTCACATGTTGCATGCTTGTAAAAAGAGGTTGTCTCACTTTTTGCCCAACGATGCGAGGCCATAAAGAACCCCGGTAGCGAAGGCAATGGCGTTCCCAAACAAGGTTGTAAAAGAGAAGCTGAGGAACACAGGAAACAGGGCCATCCTGAAAAGAGCCAAGCGACAATAAGCAAATCAATTAATAACTTCTATTTCTGTCCATGAAAGTTTAAATTTCCCTGATATCAGGCCTTCTGACAATAGATGACTGTTCTTACCCACAGTAAAAGAGGGCTTTCTGCCAGGGCTTGAGTTTGTCTGCGCGGGCCGCAATCGCATTTGCAAACTCTATGAATTGGCAGCAGAATGGGACCTCACAAAGGAACAGCACGAAGGCATTCAACCTTAAGACAGAAGGGCGGGGCCACAAACACAGCGGAGGAGGGAGTTATTCAGTCGACGCCAATTTCAGACATAGAAACACATTATTCACTGCTACAGATGTTAGAAAGATAATATCTGAAAGTAATACAGTAATAATCAATGTATACTTATTAAAGGATCGTTTTTGGTATATTTACCAACCTTCTGAGGACCAACAGGCCATGTGGAAACCAAAGGCTGGTGCTAATGTGGTGGACCCCCATCTTTAATGTTAGGAAGTCAGTTTACTGGTATAGTTTTAAAGCTAGAAATATATTGGTTAGGGTTAGGATAAATGTCAGGGTTAGGCATAAACGCATTAACTAAAATGAATGTGAGTCAATGTAAAGTCCTAATATGTAGAAATACAAACTGGTATGTGTGTGTCAAGATTTATTTCTGACTTTGGCCTTAATGTCTGACATATAGGAGCCTTAAAATTTTTATTTTTTGTCACGAGAGACACAAAAATCTGTATTTTTTCTGCATTAATTGTATATTTTTGGGGGGTTTCATGAACTACACTAACATAAAGGAGTCAATATTTGGGATATTTTGTACACCCAATATGCTGTTAATATAGATTAATATATATCTCCTTTGTCTTTATCAGACTTTCACATATTGAACCTGTAATGTTTTTGTCCATTTTTCTAAGCCACATAACTGGATTTTCGGTGATTCTCAGCTGGATCTAGATCCTGTTTTTCGTTTTGTATCTGCTGCAGCACATCTGATTTAAATAACTGCTTTACCTTCTTAGCATGCAGTCAAATGTTGCAGAAGTCACAATTATTTAAGTCAGGTGTGTGACAGCAGGGGAGACACCTAAACACTGAGCCCTGAAGGCAACGTAGAGAATGAGCGAATGTTTGGAAAGAGTTCTTTGAAAGGGTTTCAGCAAAAGCAAACAGTAGAGTAAAAAAAAAAAAACAAAGAAAAACAATACAAAAAATGGCATAAATCATAAAATACATAATTGGCATAAATCTAAAGGGGTACATTCATGTCAATCAATCAATCACTTAAGTTTTTGGTAAATTTTCCACAGTAAACACAAGAAACAAAAAAGAAAAAAAAAAAACAACATTAAACATACCCAAAGTTTCCACAAAAAAGCAAAGCTTATTCTTGCCTAATCTGTTTTTTTTTTAATCTTACAATCTACCAGGATATCGCCACAATCCATTTATAAATTTACAGTATTTACAGTGTAAGATTTTAGCAAATTAAAGCTCTTTTTAAGTTCACTGAGAAAAGACATAACTTAAAATCATCATTCAATTCATTCCACAGTTTCACACCAATAACTGAAACACACCTACAATTTATCTGACTTTTCTCTGTCACACATTCAAACATAAACAAAGTTCGCAAATTATATCTATTCTCTCTTAGCTTAAATGATTTCTGAATACCAGAAGGAAGGCTTTTATTCAATGCTTTATGCATCATTTCCTGTATTTTTATATAAGCAATATCTTTAAATTTTAAAGTTTATCAGTCGGTTCACAGTATCCCAACTTATTAACAAGCCTTATGGGTTTTTTTTTTTGCAACTTAACTAATATATCAATGGTTGTTTTACTTGAATTTCTCCAGATTTATGAGCTGTAAATGAAAATAAGGCCTAACCAAATAGGAATATATAAAATGCAAGCCTTTCATATAAAAGATTTTTATAAATGTTAAACAATATCGCAATAGTTTTTGTAACTTCATTTCTAATATATTCTATGTGTAAAATTTAAGGAACTTACACCATCCATACTCCAGCAGCGATGTTTAATGGGTTTACGGTGACACAGTTCCACACTCCTGAAACGGCGCAGGCTAAATGGTGGAAAAGATAAAGCAGGAACACTATTAGAGTGATAAAAAAAAGATTGTAGGTCAAGGGATCAGGAATAACTTCACAGACGAGAAATGATATCTAAGGGAAAGATGTAGCTATAAAGGGATCAATGTCAGTTACTTCTGTGATGAACAACATGAAAAGTAAACAGACATTTCTAAAAAAATTAGCACATTGACACTACAAACAACACACTAGCAAACGTCGCTTGAACACAGTTTTAACCTTTAGGAACTAAAAGATTGACATCGAGTTCAAATAACTTAGATAAAAAGTTTCAAAGAGCATCAAATTAAAAAAAATACAAATTCTCTATAAATATGATAAACTACTTCAGAGAGAATAAAGAACAAGTTACTTTAACAAAAGGAAAAAAAAAAGAAACAATAAAACCTCTCATTCAGAAATCTATACATCCCATAATATGAGCTAAACTGCTGCAGTCATGTTTAAATGTATCACTTAAACACTAGTGTCGTGTTCATATGTTCTACGAAAGCTGTAAAATACTCACAGTAACATTATCAGTGTGGGAATTAGAGAGGGAGGGTGAAAACTGGCTTCATCTCACAATGCAGAGGAGTGTGAGATAAAGCAAAGAGAAAAATAAAGATCTGATCATCTAAAAAAAAAAGCAAATTAACCAAAAAAAAAACAAAAAACAAAAAAACACGTTCAATTACTGCACAAAAAAATATAATAATCAATGACCTGGATATAACAATATGTCATTTTACATTTAATAATTGTATATAACTGATTTTGAATCTGACTGGATCGTATTTTTCATACAAAATTTAATTTGAAGTGAATCAAAATGTGGAAATGAGATGGACCTGTTTGCTTTGTAAAATGCTTTGAGTTGACGTTTTGTTTTCAATTAGCATAATGAATGCAGATGAAGACGCTCAGCTTATAAAATCGGACACCATGTGCAACATATCATTGAAAACTGAAACGTTGTAGTTTGAACAACGATCTTGAAAGATCTGAAATTAACAGGAAGAGAAACTGCCTTTGTATTTTGACATCGTTTGACTTTTAGGTGAAAGGAAAAGAGTCTTGAAAAGTTCTTTGAAGATAAATCTGACAGGGTCAAAAACACTGAAAAAAAACAGGCAGTGTACCCTGCTCCCTTACACTGTCCGTCCCTTAATAATACATAGACATTGAATATGCAGCGGTTAATGTGATACTGGGACTCTGGTGTCACAGAGGAGGGGGGGGGGGGTGATGGAGGGCTGCAGCGCTGCGAGGAAAAACTGCATAGGCAGCACTTAGAGATGTGTCTCATGCTGAGATGGATAGTGTTTTTTTTTTTCTGAAAGGGGTTATTCAACAAATTTGATTTTGTGTCACTTTGATTCAGGAGTAGCTGGGTGAACTGCAAAGCAAACAAACAGGCGGCGCCCTGCTGCAGCGAGGGGACAATGAACAATCAGTGAGAGCGCTGCTGATGAACCGCTATTAACACGTTTATACACCATATGCAATACAATTATTACATCCCAATAAAACCCCGAGTAAAACGCTACATTGGACAAATTATATTAGCAACAAATACGAGAGTAAATCAACCAGAAAACAAACAAGAAAGATAGACTGCAATTTAGCAAAGAACCAGCTGTATTGAGAATGGTTAGAGAGCTTACAGACTCTTGCCAGCTACTTACATATTCCTCCTAAAACACCAGCGATCTTGCAGAGCCATCTGTACCACCAGGTCATGCCATCTTCATCCGGGGCGGCTTTGCTGGGCGCTGTTGTCTCCTCGGAGCTCATTGTAGAGGGGTTTCTACACCCTCGGGCAGATTTCACAAATTACCTAGTTTAAGTTCGCGACGGACGACAAAACTAGCTGCTGACTAGCTTAAAATCCCACCACAATCGCCTCGCCTAAATAAAATCTAATTCCAAATTTCTGAGCTTTTTAAAATTGTTATTGTTTCCCTCGCCCGTCGATAATCAGCTGCTTTTTCCCCACGGTCCTCCCTCCCCGTCACCCGGACCTAGCTAACCCGGCTAGCTGATGGTCCCAAGGAGTAATATCTCCACCAGCTGCCGCTAAGAGAGGATGCCACTACTGCATGTATCCTTAAACTTCAAAGTTCAATAAACTAAATGTTACTTCATTACAACGTTACTACGTATAAGAATCTATTAGATTTAAATAAGATAAAAAAGACAAAAAGCTCTGTTTTGTTGCTCTCGCTGGGAGCTCTGCCAACGTAAGCACAGCGGTGCATTGTGGGAGGAGTCTGAAATGCGTCATGCTTTGTTTACAGCTGTTTGCACATCTGCATTTGTAGCTTCAAAAGTGTTTGCAGTTATGCTCTCTGCAATAGAAATACATTAAAAACATATCCATAATAATTATACAAGTCGAAGTTTTATAAGTCAATATTTAATCATTCTAATTAATACGTGAAACTCATAACACTGGACCTTATTAGAAACTGTGGTTAGTGTGGTTTGAAAACCTCACCTTTCAAGACTCATTTCCAAGTTAAAGTAGATAATACCTTCAGTTTCTAACAATCTCTCAATTTTTTTATTAAAACCTTTGTCTACATACCAATAGCTACAGATCAAAAATTGCATCATGCCATCATGTCACCTGATTTACATCTTATCCCATTGCAAGATACAAAACTAACACAGTTTGATAACTTACAAGCTAAAATGTACTACCATAGGCAACATAAGGTTATATTATTTCTCAGAATGGTATGCATTTTAAAAGAGCAATGTTAACAAGTACAATAAAATAATCATTGTTATTCAATAGCTAAATGCTTTGTTTTTAATTCTTTATAGCCACCATATTGGATTTGAACTGGCTTTGATCCAAAGAAAGAAATGCCATGTTACAATGTTCATTTTTAAAACTTTCAAAATCTGAACTCTGACAACAAAAAGGAGTTAGTTTGTACTGTATGCTAATAGGACAAAGGTATTCTCAGAACCCAATCATCTTAAATATCAAAACTCCATTTTTTTCCCACTCAAATGTTTTAAGTTTTTGGATAATCAAGGTCAATACAATAAAAAAAAAACCTCAGAGATGCTTTAGGTTTAAAAAGATCTTTAGATGTGTAATGAAGTCCTGATTTGGAGAGTATCAGAACTGTACTCATCTCTGTGCCATCAGCTCTAATTTAAAAAAATAATTTTATGATATGCACTAAGTGACAACATTTATGGTCATAAGGTACTTAGTGGCAATAATCACTATGTAGTAACTTATCTTCTGAACATGATATTAAACTCAGCATTGAGGATTAAGAAAAAAAACAAGAGAGATTTAATATTACTTCTTTCAAACCTATTTTTAATCTTAAATATCCGACACACCTTGAGTCACTCCTTCACACATCTATACAGAATATACAACACACAACCCTCCTAAATCACTGACATGTTCAACATGGGATCCTTGGCAGCAAATGTAACATAAATACTGTTCTTCCGTTAGTAGTTTTAAAAACTGTGCTGATGGAACAAGAGGATAAGGAGTAAAATACGTCTCTGAAGATTAACAATCCAGTAAAGATTTGGCTAAAAAGAGGTCATTTGGAAGCACAATATATATCTTCTGAGTAGTTATCTGATTCCTGCATACCTCTTAGAGGTATAAAATAGCTTTAAATAATCAATAATGATTTCATTTTCTTGGCAATAAGCTCAGGTCCAACCTGGGAAGTTTTACCAAGCATTAGTAGAGATCTGAGCTGTTTAATCTTGTCAGATTAAAAGTATTTATTCCCATCTTGTATTTCCCATTTAATCCATTTGCTACTTGTGAGGTAACACCACTGGCTTCAGTGCTTGCAACAGAGCTTGAATTACATTGTGGAATTTAACTAGAAAGCTGATTTTGAGTGTTCATATTGGGCGTCACTCTGATAACAGATTAGATTGCAGAGGCCTTAGAGTTCTCCGGCTGGTCCTCCGCTCCTCTTCCATTAGAGCTGGTTTCCTCTTCCCCGTCGGGGCACGGCATAGCATATCGTCGAGGGTCTGTTGAGTCACCTGAGAGGCCCTTTGAAGCTGAGCAACTACCTGCTCCACTTTCACTTGGAGTGGTCTGCCTTCACTCCTCAAATGGAGTAAATCCACCTAAAAATATTAGCAGAGTGTGACCACAGCAAAAATATCTCTACTCTCGTGTTGTTACCTTACAACATAAAACCTTTAATGAATATGTGACAAGAAGGATGCCATGACACGTCCGTTTTACAGATTACTGCAGGCCAACAAAATGGTGCCAGAGTCGACCCATGACCCAAACTAGTGGATGAATATACATTTATTTCTATAGTCAATAAATCATGGGTTTTATAACATTATAAACAGGAGGAGAAACAAAGGTAGTTGGTTTTGACCATTTCTAAGTTATGCTTTTAGATTTTTAAACACACTAAGTCACATAAATGTTTGTTTTTTAGTTTAATTTCTGTAGTGGATCTAAAGACCCTATACTGGTTGATCAACATTAGGAATCAATGACCCGGGGAACAGAGCAAACATGTGGAACAAGGTGAACTCTAGATGGGACTGATCTTTTTGGCTCTGCATGATGGTGTGATTTTAGTTGGTCAGAGCTGATGGAAATAAAATGGACAGAGCTCAGTACAGGGACATACTGGGAAAAAAATCAGTTAGATTCTAGAAAAAAACCCTAGAGTCTCAGGGGGAGCATCGCCGCCTGGAATGGTTTACATCAAAGCATTTTAATGTATTAAAACGGTTCAAACAATATCCATCCTTGCATCTACCCAGATATGTAGCAAGACTCTAAAATTGGTGTTCCCAGAGTTTTGGAAAGATGGCTCTACTGAGCATTGACAAAGCTGGGGCTTAAACAGATGCACACCACACATTTTTTATATGAGTGATTAAAAAAAAACTGTAAAATACATGAATCGTTTTTAAATATTCACCAGTTTGGGTTCATCTGTCTAATATAATTCTAACAGTATTCACTAGTTTGTGGTTGTAATGTAACAATATGTGGGAGACACTGTTGGTCTTTCTGAATGATTTACACAACATCCGTTTTTCAATCTCGTCTTGTGAACTATAATGAGCACGATTAAGCTTCTATCTTGTATAGTCAGCATTTGTGATCACTTACCACTTCCTGGGCAAACTCTGTCTTTTTTACAAAAAATGGACTTTTGGGCAACATGGCTGCTGAGAGGACAGAAAGAGCCTCTGAGATTTTTCCAGACATTGCTAGTATCATAACCTGTAACACAAGTAAAAATAGATATGTAAACTTTACCAACAACTGGCAAAAAATAAGCTCAAGTTAGATATAACTACATTTGTGCAGCACATTTACCTTTAAGTTCTGGCATAATATGCTGTCGGTGCTCATAATCTGTGAGTACGTATACTTTGCCTTTTCTAGATCGTTCTGGAACAAAAAACAAAAGAAAACAGGGACCTTTTAGAAAAAAAATGACCTCCACAAACCTCTGGAACACAAAGAAGATTGCAAAGGTCAAACCCACCCGTTTTAGAGCTAAGGCTACAGCAAAGCAGTATGCATGGCGGGGGATGAATTGTCCTCTGGTTTGTTCCTCTTCTATTAAAGACATGCAGATTTTGTAGGATTCAGCTGTGTCCTAAACAAAAAAGATCAAAAAACTATTTTTAATTAAGGTCAATAGAAAATATATGAAAGGGATTCTGTAACACTCCATTATTTTCCCACATTTAGCGGTTTTTTCCACCCATTTTCTATTATGTATCTCATTAATACTTCATGATATAGATAAACGCAAATTCTACATTACTAAGAAGTGTTACATTTGGCTTGGACTTTTCCTGTACTTTGCTATAATGTTGAAAGGTCTCATATAAACATTACCAGCTTATAGCAGGTACCAGTCGCCAGTGTCAAAGTGTCTTTGTTAAATGAGACTCCTTGGCTCCTCATGGTTCTTAAAACTTCCATAGCACCTGAAACAATACAATACAAATATATATAAAACTTCATTTTTTTGTATATTATATCCATATCATTTTACATGTATAGATTCAAAGGTTATTCTTCTTCTTACTTTCATATGATCCTTTAATAAACAACATATTGATGGCGATGTTGAAGGAAGTTGAATCAATGAAAAAGCCTTTCATATTCTGTCCGGAGAGGAAAGAAGAAGCATTTTTAGTACAAGTTAGTTCAAACTTCTTGATACCATCTATTGCACTTAATCATCTGCGTTCTGGTGGTTGTTGTTCTTACCTTATCTGTTAGTGTTTCAGCAGCCATCCCCTCCAAACCCAGCTCATAGCAAAGCCTCATGAAGAGAGGGCCAAACTTGAAGTCTCCATACAAAAGGTTACGGTTTTCCGTATGATACCTATTCACAGTTAAGAAATGTGTTATTCGCTTTGATATAAAAGCTAAAGGCTTTGGGCAGCTTGCTTCTGTCAAGAAATGTAATGTACCTATAAATGGCTTCTCTGGCTATTAGCATATCATCTGGAGTTTGGCACAGGTGGAGAAGCAGCTTTAGTTCATCTCGCAGAATCAGCTCCTTTCTCTGCATCTTTGCTTTGAATAGCTCAATATAATTGCCTGTGGAGTTGTATTAAAAGGTTGAAGCTGTGTTTACATTAAAACTGCAGCTCAGTAAGAACCCTTCGCTCACCTTCTGAACCGACAACAAGATGAGCCACAGCTAGCTTCCTTTGCTGGAAATCCTGCAGTCTGATAACATCTTCTGACAATAAATGCCTCTTAGCTGCAGACAGAAATAAGAGAAGATTACTTTAGGGGGAAGCATTTTTACCAGAAGGATATTGGTTAAAATAAACAATATGTAGAGGAAGATAAACTTTTTTTTATTAATAGAATTCACAGAAAAAAACCAAAAAAAAACATACCATGCCATAAATATCCTGCATCTCTGTCCTCCTAGATAATGTAAGGCAGGACATGCTACCATGCAAACAACAAACATGTCTCATAAAAGAAGTTGCTCTAACTTAGTTGAAGAATTACTTCATAACATAGCTCAATATTTTCAAAAGAACAACACAGGTTTACAGTTTCAAAAATTTCCACATGGCATTCCTCAAGGTTCAGCACTGGGAAACATGTTAATATGGATTTCTGTAAACTTCCTCAACTGCCTGAACGTTTGGTGTCTAAATCAATTAAATACTCCTATAAATTGGGCAGATGATGAACAAGTTGGTTCTGAGTTAACAACTTTAATTATAACTTGGAACAATAACTTTAAAAGTTTACCTAACATGATAATAAATGTGTGACAGTGGGGAATCCATGGATTGGTTTCAACAATGAAATTTAGGGATGTAAAAGACATCTGTGTAATAATTAACCACTGTTACGAGTTATTTTTTTGTTTGTTTTTTTAAGTGAAGGCAATCTGTCTGGTTTCTAAAAGAGTACTTGTTCTAGATATTTCCTTCTACAATAAGAGACATAGATGGTGGGCTGGGGGGAGAGTTGGCTTGTAAAACATGAAGCATTGGCCAATCACCATTCATTCAGACTGTGTGTCAGATGTTGACAAACTGTACAGGTGCTGGTCACAAAATTAGAATACCATGAAAAAGTAGATTTCAGTAATTCCATTTAAAAAGTGAAACTTGTATATTATATTCATACAT
>JAUZNJ010020653.1:0-17162 GCA_034780135.1 Jordanella pulchra | reverse complement strand
CAATGAAATCTAACAGAACTAAAGACCCAAGTCCATTATCTGAGGCCAAAATAATATCATTAATGACTGTGCTGTTTCAGTGCTATGATCAACTTTTAAACCTGAATGAAAACACTTCTTTAAGTGGCACCATTTATTCAGGTCCAGTCAGTAAACATTAATTTTAAGTCCTTCTAAGATCCTCAGGACCAGATTTAGTTAAGGTTAGTCTGTTAGTTCACAGAGACCATTCATGTCCTTTTGGTTTCATCTGTTTCTGAATCACAAATTTTGAAGGCAGCCTAAGATGATAAAAATGTAGGTTCAAATAAAAAAAAATATTATTCAACAATTCTTTTTTTACATACTTGATATTTTTCTGTCTGAGTAATTGAAAGACAATCCTACAACATATTTAACTCTGCAGCTACTGTAGTAAAGTGATGAACATTCATTTTTTCTGAAACACAATCTAAGAGAATTCAGATGAGCCAATGTTCCTTCATAGCAGTTTTAGAGTATTGTAGGTGTGCAGCAAACCATCTGTTGTCAACCTTTAATATTTTAACATTTAATATTTTTTTCTCTTAGTGGTTGTATGTTGCTTTTTGTTTTCTCCTTGGTCTGCTCTTGGTGCTTTGAACTAATTTTTGTATCCAATCCAGTTGGGATTTACTACTCTCTGCCTCCAGTTGTTGATTAATAATCCTAGCCAGCCTGGCTGTCCACTCCATATGATTTGTATTCTGTAAGTTGTAAAGCATTTTTAGCTTTTCACCTGCACTGCCCAGAGGTTTTAGAGGAAATTATTACTCTGAAAACTATTTTGAATCACGCTGTTAAAAAAAAAAATGTCCTGCTAATTTTCCGCCAGGACCTTTTCTAGACCTTTTTTATTTTTTTGTACACATTTTTCAGTACATAAAATAACTCACCTGTTTTTAAAAAATATTTTATCTCTAAATGTTTCTCTAATTTAAATTACTCTAAACTGTTGCCGACTGTCTTCAGTGGAGTCGTCTGATTTCTCTTACCTAAATCGCTCTGATAAACACGATACATAATGAAATGAATTACTCCTTCAAATACATTCATAGTGTGAACTTATGTCAATTTTCTTCTGTGCATACAAAGGCTCTTTACCCCTCACTATCAATTTATTATGTGTGATCAATTAATTTCAGAAATCACTGATATTAGCAGAATGCATGATGTGATGCATCTCAAGTGATTAAGATTTCCTAAGCACCAGGCAAATATAAACAGTAGAGAAGTTAAACAAGTTGATGAAATTAAAATGATATTAACATCCAGGAGGTTTATGTTTAGGACTGCAAAAGATAAATACTGTTTTAGATGTAAAGTTGAATCCGATTTATGGTCATTGCACTAAAAAACAAGAGCACAAGAAAGTTAAAGTTGTACCCTCTAACACTAATGCACTCATGTCCAGCTCTACACATCATATACACCCCACAGTCTTCCACCTATTTACATCATGCATTCTATTGCATACAATTAAAACATAAAGCCCTTTAAAATCAAATCTTTTTTCAATGATAAATGTAATTGAATGGGTTTCAGGAGTTGCACAGGGGCTGATTCAGCTCTATAATGGCCTTGTTGTTATTTCTGATATTCAGCTTATCCACCACATTTAAAGGGGTAGTTATGAATGAAATATCTCATCCTCATCCTGAAAAAAATACACCAAGTCATCTCTTAGGTTGTTATTATCTAGTCTCTTTAGAGTATTTTTTTTTTAAATGTAACTGCAACATTTTGGAAGAATAAGATATTCCTTTATGTTGAAGGCTACCATTGCAATAAACTATAATACTGCATCCAGTTTGTTGTATAAACTTTTCTTTCTTTTGTGATAATCTTATTTTTCTGCAAGAATGTTTTGGAAAATGTTCCTTTGTATTGATAGAAATTGATAGAATGAACATCTTTTATGCACCACAACATGTACATACATTTAAGATCATTGCATGCTTTAATAAAGAAGTATTCCAACTTATGCAGATCTGACTGTAAAATGTTACTGTAACTTCCCCCTCCATAATTAGAAAAATGGAATAAAATCAGAGCCTTGAAATATTATTAAAGATTCATGCTTCCCAGTAACTCCTTATTCTCTGTCTAAAATCTGTATTAATAATTAATATATAAGATTATAGGTCCATAAATGTTTAGTTTCACGTTCTGTTCTTTTACTTCTTTCTAAATTAAGATAAAAAAACGACTAAAACAAGCATAATATATCCTGGGTTTCAAGCACACAGTCAAAATTACTAGTTGTCCAAAATATTGTTGAAATATTATTCATTAGACTGAGATCTGACTGAACTCACTTCTATTGCTGTCAAGGTTTTTCTGTATTGTAATGCAGAGAAGATGATGATTGACAGCTATTTCTTTTTGGAGCCATAGCAGCAGGTCTAAATGCAGAGAAAAAAAAATAGCTTTTAACTAAATACAATTTATATGCACCATTTTGTCAAACATAGAACGACTGCCAAATAACAAATGCGAGACATAAAAATAAAACATTCTGTTATGATTTTATTCCTGACATCCCTTCAAGCCATATTCTAATACATCTTTGTTCACTGTTATGAGGTCATGTCTGCAATAATGTTTTGTATTTGTTTTATCATAGAGGTCTTGAAGTGTATTATATTAACAAAACTTAGAGTTGCAACATTATTTTAAAAAGACTTACATTTTGATCCAATAAAAATCAGAACAAACTGCTGGAACTGAAAACATGCTTTTTATACATGATCCACAACCCTAATCCTTAAATCTGGAAATGTAATCTGGAATTATCTGCTAATTAGGCTCATATTTCCAGATGTACATCCACCAGAGTTTCCCCATAATGCAAATACCAATATTTCTATGTATATTGTATTGATATTTTTTCTCTCCTGATGTGTGTTGATTCATTTTTTTACTTCAAGCTCAGATAAGGGCAGGTGTTGTGTTTCTCTTTGAGATTAATGTGGCTCTGGATTCTTGTATATCCACAAACCTGTGGTCTATTTTTAGGACTCATCTTTTCTCTCTCTGTCTCTGTGGCTCCGTCTTCTCCACAATTTGTTAAGGTATCTAATGGACTTTACTTTGACACCAATTGTAGATTAACAACATTTTTTTTTTCAGAAACGCACGTTCGGTACAACAAAAACAATGATGATAACTTGAATCCATTCTTACCGCTGCGAAGAAAGGGCTTTTACATATCAGAATACAATAAAAGGATCTAGTCGGTGAAAAAAGTATTTATTTCTTGAATTCTTAAAAAAACACACCTGAATTTCACACCGATTAATAGAGAAGCTGTGCTAGAAGAACTAAGTTTACCCCATAATGCATTATCTTGTAGAATTCAATCATTACATGATGTTTGTCACTTGGTGTCACTATTTGCAACTGCACAGTTAAGTTTTCCATGCAAACAACAACGGATTTAGTTTATCCTCAGCAGTTATAGCTGTAGTAACTAAATTATTTATAGTCTTTAATATTAGTCTATGAAATATTCTCACAACTGGAGGATATTAAGCCCTCTGCACTTCAAAAACCAGCTGTATTGTGTTTTCTAAAAAAAAATACTTATTCACAGCTCTGGGTTTTGTTCTAGTTGCAAGGTTAAGACTTACAGGTGTGTATATTTTGGATCATTTGAATAAGAAATTGCTCGGTTTAGTGGAGATGTCAGACATATGGCCTCACATTGACTCCTGAAGCCTCTGGTGTGAAGGTGGGATAAGAAAGGGTGGAGCTGTGAGGGAAAAGCAGCTTGTTTCCCATTTCTGTGTGCAGGTTTTACACAGAGAGCTTCCCACTCTGAGGGACACTGCAGTACAACGAGAAGCACTGTGATCAGTGTGGATCACAGGGACCCCTTGTGGACATATCAGCTATAGCAAGCTAGCTTCAGGCTTTACATCAAAAATTCAGGATGTAGCCAAACACATAAAACTATAGGAAGATTTAAAAAGTCTTGCCAATAGCTGTGTTTAACACAGTTAGTGGTAAAAACATGCTGACAATCACTGAATGCCTCGTTGTTTTGATGAACTGAGATAATTTGAGCATTTTTTATGACTTCTTTCACTTGTAACTTTTGTCTCTGTTTTCTCCAAAGAATGGTCTTAATGGGTTACACCTGGCCTCTAAAGAGGGTCATGTCAAAATGGTTTTGGAGCTGCTACACGCTGGAATTGAGCTGGAAGCGACCACGAAGGTAACTGTGGGCCTTTACCACTGAATCTGATCACCAGAACTGGATGATGCTCCTGGATACTGATTTTTTTTATCCTACTGTCTTCTTCTCAATCAAAAGAAAAACAAAAAAATGTGTCAGTGGCTTTAAAATAAATGATCTACGATTTTTTTTTTTTTTTTTAGTTCAGGGGAATTATCCTCTTTTTCACCTTTATTATGTTGCTTAATATAATGGTATTTAGTGCCTCCACAGAGGTCAGAGTAGCGTTGATGCCAAAAAATGTAATTTTAATTACACCTTTTTCATAAGCCTGTGTTTCAGTTTTTAGTGTGGATATCTAGGCCATTTGCTGCCATAATTGTCTTCTCATTCTCTCTAATTTTCTTTTTTCTGACCTGCCATGTTTTTTTTCTCTATGTGTGACCTTTAGAAAGGGAACACTGCTCTCCATATCGCGGCTCTGGCAGGACAGGAGAAAGTGGTGGCTGAACTCGTCAACTATGGTGCCAACGTTAATGCCCAGTCACATGTGAGTCTGTAAAAATAGTAGGAGCATGTGTATAGGCACTTTTCTATTTCACTTGGACACAGACGTACAAAGTCCATTTTTTGTGTGCGTATTTCCATTAATATGCCCTGCCTTTAGGTGTATAATTGTCATGTGAAATGTGTCACTGAGATGTTGTGATTAACATAGTGAACTATCTGGAAATCTCTATGTCTTATACGTGACGTTCTCCTTTCTTTAACAGAAAGGGTTCAGTCCGCTCTACATGGCTGCACAGGAGAACCATTTAGAGGTGGTTAAGTTTCTGCTTGAAAACGGTGCAAATCAGAGTCTCCCAACTGAGGTATGTGTATCTAAGATTCTCACATTGTGTGAAATTGTGTGAAAATATTCAGTTTTCACTCAGAAATATGAAGCAGATGGATGAGACATTATGACTTTTTTTTTGTTCAATAAAAGAACAGGGTTCTAGCCCCTGATTTCTTTATTATCTTTAGAATCATTATGACTATGTCATTGGGGATATTAGCAAAAAATAGAGCAAACCAAAACATTGTTTGAAGTTGCAACAGATGGGGGATCAGGTGGCAGCACTTCTTCACAATGTTTGTCTTGTTCTCAGTTAAAGGTCTCCATACTTTAAAAGCTGAATGATTGACAATGTAATAGATTTAAATCTGTGATATTTTTTAGAGCCCTAGAAACCAGTTAGCAGCAGTCAGCCAAAACTGGCATTTCTGAATTAATTTCAATTAATTTCAATAAATTCACATCAATCTAATATATAAAATTCCTCTAAAGACACAACAGGTCCAATTTATATCTGACTTCAGCCAAGCCTAAAATCTATTTAGATCCAACGGTTTGTACAGAAACAACTCGTACAGTTCAATTGGTTTTATATTGTAGCATAATAAAATAAAATTTTGTTTAACAATAAAGTTGTTTAGGAAACGCATAGCATTTAGCCATTGCCTTTGTATGAATGACAATATACTAAAGAAATCACATAGTTAGTGGCATCATCAGCTCGTTCAGCTTGTTTTTGTTGAAAACAGATACAGAGCCATTAAACCAGGAATATTGTTTGTTTTTTTTCCGTATGTCCAAAACAAAGAGAAAATGCTTAGAATTAATTACAACAAAAACTCAATGAATGGATGTTTTACTTTTAGACAGATATCATGTCAAACACAGAAGCTCTGAGTCAGGATTCCTTTCAGTTTGAAAGAAAACCTGAGAGCGCCTCTAGGAGCAAAAATGCAAAATGGATATTTTTCCTCTGTCCATATTCTATTATGGTTTTGACTTGTATTACAATTCTTCATGTTTGTTTTGTTCCTTTTTTGATTATCATTTATAAATAATTGTTGAATACAATATTTTAATTCAGCTGAAATGTCCTCCATATTTTAAAAGCCTCTAAGTTGAAGACATTAACACTTTGATCAACTCTTTACTCCTTCTTTTTTTCTTTACACCTCCCCCTCCGTTCTGTTTCCCATCACTCAGGATGGCTTTACACCTCTAGCAGTGGCCCTTCAGCAGGGCCACGAAAACGTTGTGGCGCTGCTCATCAATTATGGCACAAAGGGGAAGGTCCGCCTCCCGGCTCTTCACATAGCTGCCCGGAACGATGACACTCGCACTGCTGCGGTCCTTTTGCAAAACGACCCAAACCCTGATGTACTTAGCAAGGTATGCACCCCTCAGATGATGTCTGTTTTAAGAAAATACACAAAAAAGTAATGAAAAAGGATTGAACAAAAGTTGGAGAATGTAATAGATGCCATGTTCCTTTTAATTCCTTTTTCCCTTCAGACTGGCTTCACTCCTCTGCATATTGCAGCTCACTATGAAAACATGAGTGTAGCTCAGCTGCTGCTGAACAGAGGAGCAAATGTAAACTTCACCCCAAAGGTCAGTTCTTCTCAAGCTGAATGGATTAAACAATACATCAGATGCTTTGTTGTATTTGTATGTGTCAGGTACAACAAAGTAAAGGTGTCTCAGCAAACATTTATATATAATTATACAGCACACTGCCCCATCTCTTGTGCCCACCCATAGATTGAAATAAATAAACATTCTCTCCCTTCCTCCATTTCCAACCCACAGATCAGAAACGATTGGGCATTCACATCACCTAAAAGCAAGATGACGTACTGGATTTCTTTTGCAGTACTTACAGTTTATTTTCAATTCATTTGCAATGATTTATATGAAAAAAAGTAAATCTGTCATTCCAGTTGCATAATCTCTGATGGAAAAGTTCAGAATATCTCCAAGACTTATTTTTATTATGTGTATATAAATAAAATATTGTTATGAAATAACAATTTTTTTATTGAAAATATATATACAAAGTAGAGCGATCTTGAACATTTTGGAAAAAACACCTCATGTGTGTCTGACATGAAAAAATAACAATATATTGGAAAGTAGCCATACCACCCTATAGAGAAATCCTGAAACAGTAAAACTGTGAAGAGCAGGTTCTTAATGTAAGATACAATAATACGTGTTTCCTTTTGTGAGATTCTGTCAGTATTGAATATTTTAATGGAGGAAAATGAGGATAGAAAAGTGATGGGATGTGGTCATTCATCCTTGTTATGAAACAAATATCATGTACATAGAAATATACACAATAAAGTGAAATTGATCAAGATACAGTCATGATTATGTAACATTTATTGTTTCTTGACAAAAAACAAACGTGCATATGGTCAAATATGGCTAACTGTTTTATCATATCTCAAATTAACCATACTAATAAAGTCCAACACAAACTATACGAACATCATTAATCACCAATTCTACTTACTCATGTGACGTGTGAGTTGCATCTACTTATGATTACTAATCTTTGAGAACTCACCATGAGTATTGGAGAAAACCAAACAAGAAAAAACACATTTCCAGGAGCATCACTGAGCCCCACTGATTGGTTGGACATTCTCTGATCAGCAACTTAGGCTCATTGCCAAGTTTATGTTGTTGTATTTATTGTATAAAGATGGTTCTAAAAAGATGGAAAGTGCTGCCATGAAGTGCTGCCCTGACATCAGTAAATGTCCTATAAAATGTTTTAAGCTTACTGAAGGATCTACTGTATAATGCCGTGGGCAATAATATAATATATATATATATAATATATATACCCTACTCTGTGAATTAGCTTAATGTTTCTTTTCCATATTTGCCAGGATAAAGTTTTATATAAAAGTCATCATTTTGTTGCTGACTTTTTTTCTGCTTGTGACAAAACATGCAACAACCTGTATAATCCATCTGTTCTCCAGAATGGAATCACACCTCTCCATATAGCCTCCAGGAGGGGCAATGTGATGATGGTTCGATTACTGTTGGACAGAGGAGCTCAGATCGATGCCAAAACAAAGGTAAAGAACATTTGAGCCACAGTCTAATTGAATTTTTACAGGAGCTCATTGATGCGTGAAACCGTTTCATTTAAAGTTGTTTATGTGCTGTCCTATATTTTCATTCTGATTCACACTGTTGTTTTACTTTTCATATTAACCTTGGACTCCTACCTACTCAGGATGAGCTGACTCCTCTTCACTGTGCAGCCCGGAACGGTCATGTTCGCATTATTGAAATCCTCCTGGAACACGGTGCTCCTATCCAGGCTAAAACTAAGGTAATGTTACTATATGCTAGCCAATTATCAATGCAAATAAAGTTTTTAATAGTAAAGCAGTCATTGGGTAAAAAAGGTTGACATCTTTCACTCAAGAGTCAATAGAAAATTAGCAGTTTGTGATCAAATCTAGTTTAAATGGTTAATTATAAGCCCTCTGGTGCCTAATGATTTATAAATGGACTCGTTCACAAAACATTTTCTTTCTAAACCTGCAAAGACAAGCTGCCTTTGAACTCCCTCTGGCCGTTCATAAATCACAAGATGGCGATGTGCTGGACAGCGGTGAGCCTTTAGAAATGGCGCCAGTGGTGAACTATGTATAAATTCTGAGTCAGAAGTTTTCCCCTACCATTCCTTTCATCGCAGTAATGTGGGTTATTATGGTGTGCAGCAAATGCTTTGAATTTAAATGATTTATTTCACATTCTTACGCTTCATGACAGGAAAATAATTTCTGAGTCTTGTTCATGCAGGTCACACATCATTATGTCACTTCCTCAACCCTCAGAGCTGACTTGCTTTTATACAAGTTAGAGGTCAGAGGGCTGTGACGATGTGATTAGGATGACAGAGAAAGTTGGCCATCTAAATCTTTCACCCTGAAAGACTGGAAACAAATGAAGTTGTTATCGCACCTTAAAGAGCTTTTTGAAAGAAACTTAAGAAAAAAAACTAATCAGTAAATACTGCTAAATTTTCAAATATTTCCTTAGGTTTTCTGGTTTTGAAATGAGCGGTAATACATTCAAAGAAAAAGAAATGTTCATTTTGAAATCTTAGTTGTTTTTCAAAATAATTTTAGGAAACCTGCATTTAGGACACCATTATTGAGCTATTTTTGCTCACCCATTTCTTCTAAATGTGTGCTTTTCTGGTTATACTCTTTTATTCCTTCTATAGAATGGTCTGTCCCCAATTCACATGGCAGCTCAGGGGGATCACATGGACTGCGTCAGGCAGCTACTGCAATACAACGCTGAGATTGATGATATCACATTGGACCATCTAACCCCACTTCATGTAGCAGCCCACTGTGGTCATCATCGAATGGCCAAAGTCCTACTGGACAAAGGCGCCAAAGCTAATGCTCGTGCTCTGGTGAGTTGTTCATTTGTTTTACTTTGAATGGTGAAAGTTTTACTGGATACGGTGAGGAAAATGTTCTTTTTTTTTTGCTCAAATTTTTTGAGGTGTTTAGTTTGTGTTCATGAAGCAGTTTTTATTTCCAATTGTTCAAACCAGGTCTTGAACTGTTTCTTTTTCGCCTGCAGAATGGCTTCACACCTCTTCATATCGCTTGCAAGAAGAATCACATGAGGTCGATGGACCTGCTGTTGAAGCACTCTGCTTCTTTGGAAGCGGTCACCGAGGTGAGATGATTTAAAGGTTTTCACAAACAGTAAAACAAATAGCAGTGAACTTCAGTTTGACTCTAAAGTTTTGAAACAACCATTTATTAAAATATGTAAATATAATTAACATGTCATTGATTCATTTAATGATTATGAAGGTAAAATGTTTTTAAATGTAATGTTATTGTTATAACTTTTCTATTTTCTATTGCTTTTCTGCCATAATTCTAAATTTGCAGTTGGTATCCTCTGATTACAGCTGAGAATTGAAAGATTATTTTACATATTTTTTGTGGGGGAACTGCACTGTATTTACAGTATGTGTTTAGTCCTACCTTAGACCTACATTTCAATTAATGAAGGAATAGTAGGGGGGGAACTTCCAATGCCTTATTCATGCAAGACATTTTCACTGTCTATCCTATATTTTGCTGCCTAATACATTGTTCAAATAAACTAATATGAATATTACTAGTAAAAATGCTTCCTGTTTGAATGACCTTTCCTGTCCCTTTGGATTTCCGTGTGCAGTCTGGTCTCACCCCTCTTCATGTAGCAGCATTCATGGGCCATCTCAACATAGTAAAGAACCTGCTCCAAAGAGGGGCCTCACCAAATGCTTCCAATGTGGTAAGAAACACGCCGGAAGAAAGAGGTTAAAAACATCTTTAATGCTTAGTGCAGTGACTAATGGATATCTTCAGCCTTCATATAAGTTGTCTTTTAAAATATGGTAATGTTGCATTTAATATTATTTTTAATGTAAAACACAAAAAAATGGATGTAACTGATGGAGTTTGTACTGACTGTATTCCTTTTCAAGATATTTTGTGGACTAACCTATTTATTATTTTAAAAGATCATTTATTTATTTGAGTCAAAAGGGTGATTGTAGTGCAAAAATAAGTAGGTTTTATGTTACAGTTGGTTTCATCATTCAGCAAAACACCGAGACAACTTGGCCCATGGGTTAGAAACAATATAAAAGGCACATAGCACTGGTTTACCAATATTCATTTTAAAGGAAATTACTTATACTATTAGTCATGTGCGCTGGTCAGGATTTACAAGCACACTGCAAATACATAAATGTACAGCAAATACAACAAGTAAAATAAAATATAACATCAACAAAATACGATCAACACACAAACCACATGAAAAGACAAAATGCTGTGAAAACAGAAATACTGCCATCCATCAATCAATCCATCCATCCATCTTGTTCTGCCTGATCTTTCAGAGTTACCATGGGGCTGGTGCCTATCTCCAGCATTCTATCTGCAAAAGTCAGAGTTCACCCTGGACATGTTGTCAGTCCATTGCATGCTGAAGAAATGCTGCAATTGTGGAAAATAGATTAACTACACTGTGTGTGTTTGCAAGATTTTTCGTTTGCATGCGTTTGATGTGCAAGTCTAATTTTAGTATTGGATTGTCTCATTTTTGTGTTTGCCCGTCTTCATTTTTTAATTTGCAGCACTTTTTGTAGTTGCTGCACATTTACCTATTTGCAGTACGTTTGCACCTCTTGGCCACCATTATCATCTAAATGTATATGTTCAGTGATAAATCGAAGAAACCAAAACCAAAAGAAACCTAATGCAAACCAAAACAATGCTGTCTTGTAGGACATCTTTGGTAAAAAAAAAAAAAAGGGGGGGGGGGGGGACAGAACTACCTGTTCTGGTGATTGGTGTTTTCAACTTAAAATGAGTTGATCCATTATTAAAAGAATTTGATCATTGATGTAATAAGATGAATAAATAGGAAATAAAACCTTAACTTCATCATTATCTGAAACTGATAATGATGATGATATTCATTTTTTTTATCAAGAGGAAACAGTGCTCATTTTATTTGCAGATGCAACAAGGTGATATAATTTAGCGATGACATAATTAAATGATTAAATTAACAAAACTGGCTTAAGATTTATTCTAAAAATAATAACTCAATAAACCCATTTGCATTTTTAAGAGTTTGTTACATAAAGATGATAAGATCACCAAGCTGCTGTTACAATTGTACTTTTTCCCCATATTTGTTGCTGATATTTTAAGATGATCCTTTTGGCAAATTGATGCTAAATCCTAAGCACTTCATGAAAAAGAACAAGAAACCTTTGTAATCATTAAGGCCTATAATTTAAGTGAGACATCTGAAATTCAAAGGCTACAAATATCTGAAATATTCAAATGGATGTGTGTCACAAATGTGTCAGAACGATTTAATTAATAGATCTTAACCAATTTTTATTATTGAATAGCATAAGCTAACCCTACTACCAAATACTGAGGTGTAAATCCTATCAATTCAGTACTTCTACAAAGCTTGAATAAAATGGTCTTTTGTATTTTTTATGCTTCAGAAAGTGGAGACGCCCCTCCATATGGCCTCCAGAGCAGGACACTGTGAAGTGGCTCAGTTCCTTCTACAGAATGCAGCACAAGCTGATGCAAAGGCAAAAGTATGAGCATCAATATTTGTGGACTTTCTTCATCATTTTTTTAAGTTTCTAATGGAAACTTGAGTTCAAGTTTGCATGTGTGTTATCATTTCTTTAGCATTTGTTACTCCCACCCCCTACTCTCACAGGACGACCAGACCCCCCTACACTGTGCGGCTCGTATGGGCCACAAGGAATTGGTCAAGCTGCTCCTGGAGCACAAGGCTAACCCAGACTCGGCGACAACTGCAGGTCACACGCCCTTACACATCGCTGCACGTGAAGGACACGTCCACACCATACGGATATTATTGGATGCAGGAGCACAACAAGTGAAGATGACAAAGGTAGAGAAGGTTATAAAATCACTGTATCAAATATTGGGGTGTCAACATATAAATACATGTGTTTTGTTTTCCTCGTTTTGGAGCAGAAAGGTTTCACTCCTCTCCATGTAGCTTCTAAGTATGGAAAAGTGGATGTTGCGGAACTTCTTCTAGAAAGAGGTGCCAACCCAAATGCAGCAGGGAAAGTGAGTCATTGCTTTACTTGTGTACTTAAATTGTTGTACCTAAAGACTTTTTTTGAAAAAAGAAAAAAATAAATGTAGTTTTATCAGCTTATTGCCATTTTATGTGTCTCATACATACATGTTTCTGTGTGATTTCTGTGTTTTTATGTCTCTGGGTTTTTATATGTTGACATGTGTACGTGTATGTGTGTGGTTGACAGAATGGTCTGACACCCCTTCATGTGGCCGTGCATCACAACAACCTGGATGTTGTTAAACTGCTGGTCAGCAAGGGAGGATCTGCACACAGCACTGCCCGAGTAAGATGTTTACTGATGAGAGTGCAAATACTCAAACAAGCCCTTTGTCTTTAGTGAAACTCTTGCACCTGTCCTCATACTTGCTAGTGCTCTTTTACAACAACTTTCAGGATCTTGTTTAAATGTAAATTGTTTTTGGACGTGCATCAAAGGAATAAAGTCTGTACTGGCATGTGTGCCATGGTTTATCTCTGCAGAACGGTTACACTCCGCTGCACATAGCTGCCAAGCAGAACCAGATGGAGGTGGCCAGTGTTCTGCTTCAGAATGGAGCATCCCCAAATGCAGAGTCCCTCCAAGGCATCACGCCCTTACACCTGGCCTCACAGGAGGGGCGGCCTGATATGGTGGCTCTGCTTATCTCCAAACAAGCAAATGTAAACCTAGGAAACAAGGTAGAGTGAAATGGCGATAAATGTCTTGCATTGTTCTTGGACAGCCATAATTAACTGTTCCCTTTAGCATGCAAAAGAAATTGTCAGGGCACCAGGCTAAACTGAGTTGTTCTGTGTGTGTTGGTTGTTTTTTGTTGTTGCTTTTCAGAATGGACTGACTCCTCTGCATCTGGTAGCTCAGGAGGGTCATGTAGGCATCGCAGACACTTTGGTTAAACAGGGAGCGTCGGTCTATGCAGCTTCAAGGGTAATTCACACCCCTGAAACAAGTGCATGGAAGATAAGTTAGATCTGCTAAGGTGACCTGAATACAGAAAGTGACTTTCGAATCACAGTGTAGAGTGATCAGCTCATTTAAACAGTATAATTACTTCATGATTCTTTTTCTAAGCAGAGGTCAGAAATGAGAAATGGGATTTGACGTGAATAAAACTTCCATAAAAGGCTTCATTTCAAAGTTAGATAAGCTAACAAAAATTATACTAAATTTAAGAGAGTTAGGAAGGGCTTTATAGGTAAAGATAAAAAAGTGTATAACGTTTTTGTTTTCTTGTGTCATGTTGTTTTTGTTGTTTTTGTTGAAAGATTTAATAACATACAAGAATGAAAATTATTTATGGCAGTGGCTTGACAATATTAATTCAATATGATCATATTTTATTCACACATACGCCTTAAGTAAGTGTTAAAACTTAATTTAGGCTTTGAAAAAAATCTGTAAACACCTCTATGTTACATATATCAAAATAAGCCATTTTAATTTAAAGAAATATTATGTGGTTTTATTTTTTCCGCAGCCGGTGACACGAACCTGTTAAAGTAGCAAATTTTTTAAGACGAAACAAATAATTCACCTGAGACAGAAATTCTACTTGTTTCGATGTACATTCAAGCTGGCATTGTAGCACAACTTTTTCATGCAGGAGGTTAGAAAAGATTTTATGTAAAATTCAAAAGCTATGAAAAATTTTTGTGGTTCTGTTACTAGTTTGCATTGCGGAAAGCATTTGGGTATTTATGTTTGAATTATTTACAATTACATATCTGTGAAGGTTCTCAGTCATCCAGGTCATGGTCAGCCGTGGAAAAAGTTCAGTTTAGGCAACTGGAGGTGAAGTTTTCTAGAAGATGTTCACCTCTCATCCAAGAGAGGTGCAGAGCCCTTTTTTCTTAAAAAAAAAACATCAAAAAGAGGCCTGCTGAGAGGGAACAAAACAAAAGAAGAAACATCCCCATACCATATGATGCTGGAGTCTCCGAAAAACTAAGGAGGATCTTTAACCAGCACCGTATCCCTGTGCACTTTAAACCTGGTAACACCCTGAGACAAAAACTGGTTCACCCCAAAGATGACCACCCAAGAACAAGACTGACAATGTGGCTTATGCTATTCAGTGTAATAAAGAATACACAGACCTGTACATTGGAGAGACCAAGCAACCTCTGGACAGGTGCATGGCTCAACACAAGAGGGCTAACTCCACAGGACAGGACTCAGCTGTTCACCTACACCTGTAGGCTAAAGGACACTCATTTGAAGACTGCATCCTTACTCTAGCCAAGGAAGACAGATTTTTTGAGAGGGGGGTCAAAGAAGCCATCTTTGTTAACCTGGAAAAAACATCCCATTAAAAAAGGAGGTGGCCTCAGACATAACTGGTTACCCACATACAAAGCACTTTTAGGAACTATATCAAAAAGATTTAGCTCTCACCTACCTTCACCTGACTCAACCTTTAAAGAGCCATGTGACCGAAACCACTCGGATGAGTTAGTTAACTACCCATAAGAGCCACCTTTTGCTTCTTTTCTCCCCCTCCCCTATTCTTTGTCAAACCTACAGTATATTTATCCCTGTTTTCTCCTGCATCATTTAGAACTGAAGAAGCCTCTTGGACAAAAGGTGAAAGGTCTTCTAGAAAACCTCATGTCCAGTTGCCTTTACTGAACTTCCCAAACTATTTACGATTACGATCATCTGTAAAGCCATGACTTTACATTGAGTCAGAAGGTTGGGAATTATTATTAAGAGCTGTGTCTTTTTTCCTTAGATGGGATATACTCCAATACATGTGGCCTGCCACTATGGCAACATAAAGATGGTGAAGTTTCTCCTCCAGCAGCAGGCTCACGTGAACGCCAAAACAAGGGTAACTCTTTACTCATCTTATGAGTTGAAAACGTTCATCTCCTTCTCTCTGTACTCCTCTCTGAATGAACATCCTCTTTTTTTATTCCTGCAGACGGGCTACACCCCTCTACACCAGGCTGCTCAACAGGGCCACACAGATATTGTCACCTTGTTACTAAAACATGGAGCCCTACCCAATGAAATCACATCGGTAAGACATTCACATACCAGATATATTCTACCTTACCTTAAAAAGCTTTAAAAATCATACCTGTTCTGCAGTACTAACATCATTTGTGTTTATTAAATGAAGTCACTATTAAAGGCAATTTACTCCGAAAGGTCTTGCACATCTTATTTATAATTCTTGTCACATAATTGCCCTCATTAAAATGATAAGGAAGCAGACAACTATACAGTTTAGTCTAATTAATATGCAGTGACTTAATGTTTTCGTTTTGTGTCAAAATATTGTAATTTGGTCACAGGATAAATAAAAAACATCTGTCTGTCCGACATAGAAATCCAAACAATATATTATATGTAATGTACTCTAATCTGTTTGTACACGCTAATCATAAAAACATATCATTGGAAAAATGAGAAAAAAAACATATTACATTTCTCTGTGCAGAATGGGACATCCCCCCTTGGTATTGCTAAGCGTCTGGGTTATATTTCTGTCATTGATGTGCTAAAGCTGGTTACCGAGGAGTCTGTTTCCACTGTGAGTAACACATTATCCTCAGTGTAAAGTGATAGTTTAAACACAAAAGCTTTGACAAAGTTTTTTTTTGCGATTACTAACCTCCCTTTGGTTCTTCACAGATGACCACAGAGAAGCATCGGATGAGCTTCCCTGAGACAGTGGATGAAATACTGGATGTCTCTGAAGATGAAGGTAGAGTATTTCAGCTACATTGGATGTTTTCAGCCCTTTCCACAGTTTTAGGAATCACAATGAATAGAGGCTGTTTAGTTTCTTCAGTACTTGTTGGCAAATTCTCTTTTTTATCATTTGAAACAGTGGTTTAAGATGGGTCAGTCGTATGGATAAATCCTTTATTTCACGGCAGAAATCCTCTTTTACTGTAAATAAATTAAATAATTAAATCTGAAGAAAACTCACCAAATTAAAAGTACCAAGAATGACTCCATACTTTAATTTGAAACTAAAATGACATTTTCTCCAGTTTTTCCTATTTTGAAAAAAAAAACAGATAGAAATGTAAAAGTTGCAGTTGTTTCTATATACGGAGACAGTTTGGCTTCCCACTATTTTATGGCTATTTAATGTTCAAATTTATATATACATTTAACCCTTTAATGCCTCGAACCATGAAATTATTGACAGAAAATTCTGATTTTTTAATATGAGTATTCATTGAAGTCTATGAAAAATTCTAAAAAAACAAATATTTTGTGTAAGTTAAATTCGATAATTATTTGCATACATTTTGATACAGTAACCATATCCGTATAATATTTTACACATTTTTTGTTCCCTACATATTTCTGATTTAAGTCGGGTTCTTAAGAGTGAAAATATCCCACTGATGATGCAGTATGACGTATGTATCAAATATGATACATTTGGCTTTAAAGGGATA
>JAUZNJ010020631.1:0-17164 GCA_034780135.1 Jordanella pulchra | reverse complement strand
GTGTGTGACTTTCACCCGGGAGTCGTGGGATCAAATCCCGCCCGGGGCCCTCTGTAGTGTGCACCTTGCCACATATAGCAAAGAGAATTGGCTCTAACACTGATCCCTCTGGTACTCCACAGGTAAACCTGGAACACGAGGAAGATTTATCATTAACAAAAACAAACTTAGCTTTGTCAGAGAAATAAGATGCGGGTCCTCCAATTCCTACAAAATGCTCAAGCCTTCCCTTTATATGCGACTGAATCATATTCCACACTGTGATCTAAAAGGACAAGTACAGATACAAGTCCATTATCTGAGGCCATGAGAATATCATTAGTGACTTTGTTTCAGGGCTATGATGAGCTCTAAAGCCTGATTGAAACTCTTCAAAAAGTTCTTTATGGTGTAAGTGGTCACATACTTGTTTAACAACATTTTTTTTATTCTAGCAGTATTCATAGGAGGAGTGCTAGTTTTGTATTACCCTGCAGAGTGCTGGGTTTTGTTTCTTCATAAATTATGTTATTATAATAATCTGATATCTTTGGTCATTTCTACTCTGTGATAGTCAAAGCACATTAATATTGTGTGGATGTACATTGACCTTTGTATGTGTAGATTTTATAAATAAATAGAATAAGCAGGGCTTTACCCCTCCACATATGCAGATGTGGCCAGGTGAGATTTTACATAAAAAATTATCCAAGCTTAAACAGAACATTGTTTTAAAATGTGACAAAAAATGTCATTTCGATTACTGAGTTGTTAGTTTAAATATTCAAATTGCACATTTTTTGATAAAACAAATCAAACGAAGAGGAGCACTATGAGAGCCCAGACCTCCGCCAAGTACCTCATTTCCCCCTGACAAATCAGGAATCCCATCTTAAGATAATACTTATATTCGCAGAATCTTTCAAAAAGCTTCTGGGTCCAGAAATTGATCAGAATCATCACCAAAATGTAATAATTTGTTGCTAGTGACCACAGACACCTTGTCGGAAAACCTCAGCTAAATCCAGCCATGACTTTTTTAGTTATTTAAAAAACAGACAAATAAACAGGCAAACCAACAAAGAAGAAAACATAACCACCTCAGCAGAGACAAAAAATTTAGCTGGAATAAGCCAGATTGATACTTTGTAGGATTAAAATTGAGCTACATGATTTGATCTGGATTCAATAGAAAGTGTTCGCAAATGGAGAGTTGATTGGTTGATTGCCGCCCATGTCAAGTTTTTATCAAATCAGAGCAGCAGTAGCTGCTTGACTTGTTTCACAACTACCAGAGTTAACTGATATATCAGAATCTTATCAGTACTGTTCAGGGGGAACGTGCAAACATCTTCCCATCCACAAAGACATAGATGCTCGTTTTCAAGAAGAAATAGAAGGTATTCCAGCTTAAACTGGTGCAGCCATGTTTGTTTTGCTACAGCCTTCTGCATCTAGTTGACACATTAACGTAATACACGTCACTGCATTTTATTGGTTGAAAACATTTCTGTGTAGAGGTATACGCATCTGCTGGCTCCTGGCAAGATTTATTTTCAGGAGTTTGTGAAATCACAAATTCCTGAAAATTAATCTGGCTTGGAAGGTAAGTCAAGAAAATCCCCATTTTTATAAGAATTTGATGGCATTTGCTTTTTTCTCATTAACAGTGATCTGTTTTTCAGGTAGTCATAAATGCAGGTGCCACAGGTGGAGGCTTCATTCACTTCTGAATACACTAAGCACAGCTTCACCACTTTGGCTACATTGTGGCTCAGGGAGACACATAAAAAAACATTGGGGAGCATATGTGCTTTAATTGTTTCAGTCCTGCTTTGCTCAGTTTTAGTCAAAAAGTAAAGAAATGAAAAACTCTTGGCTTTTAAAGGTTTCAGCAAGAATTTAATAGGGTTTTAATTCCCTATGTTTATTCAGAGAAAAGTCTCAGATAAGGCTTAAACATATATTAACTCTGTTTTATAAAAACTATACCAAGCATATTAATAGCTGCAGTCTTGCTTACACTTAGAAAACATTCTTTATGTCTTACATTTACATAGAAACCTAAAGTTTGCATTTAAACCTGATTAATGCATAACGGTTCTTGATTTTTTTAAATTGTACTTTACAGGCAACAATTAACAATTAAGCTTATTAGAATTGAAGGCTGAACAAATTCTAACATTATTATAGAGGTGGAAATTGTATTTGATTGTTTTTTTTGTTTTTATTTTTTCATAGATAAAAAAAATAATGAAACCAGAGATTAAACACCCCATGGAAGACAAAGCTGGTCCAAAGGGTCACCCCACTGACATAATCCTTGAATGGCAAATCAGTCAATGTATATAGAGTTACCATGGACTTCAAATTATAGTAAATCTAAAACGTTATTAAAAATACCCTAAACACTAGTCGTTTCAACAGTGATCCCTGAATCCTTTTAAATATAAGTAAGAGGACAGACTGACAAATTCTGAATAGATATTAGGTTGCTAAATACTTTAATATATAGAGAGCCTCAATTTATTGTAAATTGTTTCCAAACTTACTAAACAGAGCCTGAAGTCATTTAAAATTTGGATGACAGAGTAGCATTCAAAGTTTGAATTTGTAACAGCTGGTTAGAAGTACAAATGGTATGTTCTTTCTCTAACAAATAAAACTATGTCACATAATCATCCCTGAAGCAAAAATGATATACAAGTCCACAGCTGTTTGAAAACTTAGTGTTGTGAAGCCAGCTTCTCCCTACTGAAAGAAAACATAAAAGTTAAAACAGTTTAATAACACATTCTTAGTGATGAAGAATTTAAATTTTATTCTGAGGGTGAGATTACCAGCAAACATCTGTTTTTCCCAGTCAAATGCAGATTAATACTTGTCTTTTTGCTTTGGGTGTCTTGCCAGTGCTTCAACTAACATTTTTTCTGGACTATAAGTCCCATTTTCATAGTTTAAGAGATCATGCAGCTTAAAATCAAGAGCATCATATACATGAAACATGTTTTATGTTTTTAAATGTTAATTCACCCTGACATTAACCGAGACTTGGCCATCATCGTCTTTAGCCGCAGGAGGGCACTATAGGTTCCCAACGACTACAAAATGCAGAAAAAAATAATAGGAACACCTGATAAAGACTGAATGCAAACAAAATTCAAAATTGAAAAGATAATCCTATTCTGCAGTTAAAAAAATGTACTAAATGTAGCTGAGAACAGTAATCGAGTTGCAGAAACAAAGTTTGGAATAGTAGAAAAACTTGTGAGGGTGGGATTAGTGAAAAAGCAGAGGAAACCTTAGTAAAGAAAACAGTAAAGAAAACAAAGAAATCTAGATGGTCAGAGCTGGAGGAACTGGTCCACATATGAGTGGTTGAACAAAGTGCTGTTGTGAGAGTCCTAACAACAGTGCAGCTACGTCTCTATGCTCTGGTAGTTGCCAAGGAGATGAATGTAAAGGACTTTGTAGGCAAGCCATCTTGGTGTGATGCTTTACACAATGCAAGTATCTCTCTATCAGAGCAAGGACAAAGGTGTGTCCAAAGCTGCCAACAAACTTCCAAGCCAAGGCTGACAATTTTCCAGGAGTTTGTTGAACAACAGGTTACTGAACACAATATATCATCACACTTTGTTATAAACATAGACAAGGTCTTACTTACAATTGACAGTCCAATGGGCTGAAGAGTTGAAAAAACTCACACTTTATGGTGGTGTTAGCATGTAGAGATTGATCAAAATCACCACCAAATGTTATTTTTTAAATGGAAAACAATGCAAAAAGACCCCCCCTCCCCATCTTTTTAGTCAGATTACAGGTTGTTTTCCTGCTTGTTGGAATCACTAGCTTGCTACGTTAACTTAGCCTATTTAACCCTCTAGGTATGATCTCCTTGTTATTGTCATTTAAAATGTCAGCTAAAATATAGGACACCTGTTTCGGCAGTTGTTGTTGGTGCCGTTATGTAACTTAGTAAGATACCTTTCCTGATTTAGTCTGTTTTTGGACTAGGATTTTGTGAAACAAATTTCAAAGTAAATTCTAATTATATTCCAGTGTGACTTATGTTTGTTCTTCTTCTTTATGATATATTATTTGACTGATTCAGCCACCAAAGCATACATTTAGTTTTGTTTTGTAAAGACACAAAAAATTGTAAACAAGAGAAGGAGCATATTTACCAATTATACTTCATTGCGTTTGCTTACAATCTGTTCCTCTCTTGTGCAACAGCATCTGGTTAAAATGGGAAAACCACAAACTGCAATGTTGTTTGGCAAGACTGTACAACTGCTGCTTTATTTGAACAGTCATGCACTGCATCCAAACACACAGCACTTGAACATCCCTGCATATGTACTATGGTTGAATATAGTTTCATGTGTTCATCATAAGCAAGTGCTTATACTTTAAAGTTGTAAGATTTTGCAAGTAACCATGGAAGTAATAGTTTTCTTAATACCCCACCACACACACACACACCCACGCACACACACACACCCACACCCATCCCCCAATACATACACACCAAACAACTCTGAACAATCACAGACACACAGACATAATTGGACCCAGCACAGCAGTCACAAGGGGGGACCCATCTGGAGGGGTTGTTTGTATGTGTATGTGTGGGTTTGTGTCTGTGTGTTATAAGGTACATTTCTCTTGCAGTGCACCCCTTAGGCCCTGGGCTACATTTGCTCCCATCCATCAGCCAGATGAGCTGTGTCCTTTTACCATTGCTGACAACACGGGTGAAAAAACATAAAGTCAAACAATATATTTATTTGTAGATCAGAACCCAAATCAATAACCCCTTTTACAGAGAAAGGGTAATGCTGCTGATGGAAACAGATGGCTCTGAAATTAGATTTTAATAATGGGGGCTTTAGAGTTTTTTTTCAACAAGGAAAAGGTTTCTTTCTACTTAAACTCCACTGTAATCATCTTTCATTATGTTCCTTTAAAAGGGTGTATTATGGGGGCGATAGTTAAAGATGTGTGTTGCTCTCCAGTGTATAAAAACAGAGGTTGCATGTTTTTATTGAAGAAGTGTTATTTGGTGTAGATCTCTGCATCCATCAGCTTGCTTTTTCGTCATTTCTATTTTTAGAATAGCTTCTTAGCTTTCACCTTCTAAATTACAGAGTATAAATTTATTATATCAGTGTGTTTATGTGTGGAGCTGTCCTTGTAAGGGATTGTTTCTTATTTACATGGTATGGATGTGATTTTGTTTGCCATATCATTTGTGTTGGGGCCAGGCAGTGTTAATCAGGTGTTTATAAGTGCTGCATAATAGATGCCTTTTCTAACTAAAGTCTGAAGAAGAATTGGAGAACACATTTTTATTTGTCATAATGAAACTGCACTTTAAATTTGTGCTGTCTCAGAAAATACAATGGAAATGGAAACTTGGAAAGTTCAGTTTAGGCAAATGGACGTGACCATGACCTTGATGACTGAGAACCTTCTCAAAACAAAAAGAAAACAACATTTTGAATAAAAACAAAATCATGTCAAAAGCACTTTTTTTACTGTAAGAGTATTGAACGACAAACCATAAGATTTTTGTCATTGTCAAAAAGCAACACAATCAATGACTTCCTGTTACTATTAACTAATTAAAAATACACAAAAAAGGTCTCTATGAAATTCTGAGCTGGCATAATAACAATTAACTATTACCCTTTTTAGCATAATTCAGTCTTAGAAAGATTGATGAGCACAATGAGGTAGAATCTTTACTATTAGACCCACATCTTTTCACTTTTTACAATTTCAAGAGCTTGACCACCTACTATGTGAGGCCATGCACATTTTTCCACCTCAGTGGTGCACACCAAACAACTTTTCACTACCCTGAAGGCAGCAGTTGCTGATGTACCTCTATTTCCATACCAATTCCCATTAGCTTTCAAGTGCCACTACTACCTATGTCTACGAGTCTGTCCATCTCCCTAGGGAGTACACACATCTCTTGAGCCTCCCTGTATTCTCCTCCCTGTTTCCTTTCACCAAACACTTTCTTAAAGGTCAGACACCTGCAGGGCCATGAAGATGGAGGCACATGGAAAAAAAGGGCTAAAGTGATGCCCCCAACTTTTAAGTCACAGCTTGAAGCAGTTGCTTGAGATGGATGGCCATGCTAATGTGATATGAATTGACTGGAGGCAAATAAAAAAGGCCAAATTTGGAATTATTATGTCTCACTAAGAAATGGAAAATAGACTTAATCATCTAAAAATAAGCTTCCCTCATTAAGGCTCATTTCTATAAACATTTTCTTCTATACAGTGACCATTGTGAGGTCTTAATCCAGAAAATATATGTGTGGTATGTAACAACATTATTTGTCTTTCTTTGTGAGACAATTTTGTCTTCTATCTCTTCAGCTCTAACTCCTGACAGCACAGCTATCCTCTTCATCATTCTACCCACAATTCCTGCCATTGCATCTCTGCATCTGCAGCTCAGTTCTATTTACCATCACTGCCTTGTTTCTGTCTTCTCTCTCTCATCCCTTCACGCCCTCAAGCCAATTTCCTCAGAGTCCGCTCTCTAACATCTAGTTTTCTCTTTATATCACCACTGATCTACCTTTCATGCTGAGCGTGTACATGGTCTGATGCCCTCCCCCTGTGTTTATTCTGTATGAGTGTTATTTGAATCCCCTACCTGCCTTAGTGATATTAGACCCCACCCAAACTTTGCACAATGCTTACTGTCATTGGGTCCTATACTCTGAAGATTACAGAAAAAATAGGCTACAGTACCTCCATGTAATGATGTGGTTAATGCTCTCTTTTAACATTTTGGCAACAAGCTTGCTCATAGTGTTTCTTATTACACTTTATGTACCCTTTTTTAAATCTGACCACATTGTTTATGAACATTGCTCTTTTCTGTGGAAATTCTGTGCACCTTCTGTGAACATTCTGCATATATTGCATATTATATTGCCCCATATTATATTGCCCCATAATTTTACACTGTCAACGTTGCTGAACTTTTGTAATCAATCTACTTGAGACCAGACTTGCATTTTGCACAACTGTTATTTTTGCACTGTTATTATTTTGCACAGTTAAGTTCCTATCAGTGCTGCACTTTATTTTCATGATTGTATTGCACTGCTATTCTCTACTATTGCAAACTCAGTATACTGTCGTAAGCTGTATGCAATGAAAATTCGTTTTGGCTGCACCTTGTGTATATAAATAAGTTTATATAAAGTCAAAGTCAAGTAAAAGTCTAATCTTTAAAGAGGCATCACATGTTTTCTAAAGATACTGCCACCTGTGACCAAAAGACAGAACTAGGGCACTCTTCAGCTTGTTCTCGTATTTCAAACTTATACTTGGCTTCTTTTTTTTTTTACTTACATTTCTTTCACTTTAATTGGAGTTGCAATTGGTGTCTGAGTCCTGCTGGATGCTGGTCGCTTCTGAGTATCCACAAAATCCATCTTGAATATACGCTTCCAATGTTTGCCAGGTTGGATCCACTCAACATTGATGTGCTTGACGTCACATCTGCAAAACAGAGTGAGAGCTTCCCATCCCAAGCAAATTTAGCAAAATAGTCTACAGGCTTATAGATACATTGGTGATGAATTACTGAGGTGTCAGTCTCCTCATCAAAGGCTACAAAGGCTATTTTGAAAATTAGGGAACTTGTAAAGAAAAGTGCACTACACCTCCAATGTAGTGGGTGTTGGTATGATTAAATCAAAGGCTTCACCTGCTGTTTTCCGCCTTAACTGACTTCTGTCATTTTACAACATGGACTGCATAAAACACAGAGTTGTGCAGCTGTAAGAGGGGTGCCTGAACTGTCGTTCTTTTTTTGTTTATTTATCCATTGAGGAACCCCAGTAGTTGCATATTGCAGGCTTTTGGTAAAGATGAGCAAACTATTTATTTCCAAATGTATTCTCCTGCTCTCAAATTAGACATTAAAATTAAATTAAACTATCCCATTATAAAGTTTAATTTGAATCTCAACCAAGCTGGTTAGCTTAGAAACAAATTAAATACTACAATAAAGCCAACATGAACCATTGGGTAATGTCTGACTGAATTATATCAGTGTTTACCTTTGACATGTTGGAGAAAGGCAGTGGGTTTGACAATGTGACAAAAAATATCAGGAATTCTCCCTGAGTACAGAGAGCCTCAACCTACCTTTTAGTTGGGAGCTGGCAAGGACTACTGGCTGTTAGTGCAGCAGGAATGGATATGTTCGAATTGATCGGTGCACTTATACAATTAACTGATATGGATAAATCAAACAGATAGTTAGGTTTTAGACAACTAAACTCCTCAGATCAAGTCCCATCCTCAGGTCAGGACCATTTTGCACAGGAATATGGACCTGGGTGATCAAAATCCTTTGGGTAAATTATATGGAATGACTGGAATTTTCCAAATCGCAGGTACCAACAAAAAAGGGGCATTCATTACTCTTTGACAATGTTGGGAGCAACTGTGTTACATATTATCTGAGTTAGGTTCTTATTAAAAAAATAATTAATCTTTACATACTGGCAATTTCATACTTCCAGTATAATTAAGTGCATTAGCAAAGCTAGACTAATAAAAGCAACTTTTCATAAGTGTAGTCTCTGTAGCAGGGAACGTTCTGTTCTGAGATTTTTACAGAAAAGAGCAGACTACCTGAGTGAGAGGCATACAGGGTGCTGATTGGCTGAAGAGTCCTCATGTGGCTGGGTGTTTAGTAGGTGTTGATTGCTGCTTACACATACTGTGAGGAAAGATGATGGGGGAGAGCTCTGTAGACTCAGTATTAGCACTGGTAGCTCTTTGAAGTCAAAGACTAAATGTTCCCATGATTTGGTCATTATGTAAAAACCAGAAAGTTTAGACTTAGACAAACTCTACTGTCATTTTGTGTGCACCCGGTGCAGTCAAAACGAAATTTTGTTGCATACAGCTTATGATAATGTAACGAGATTGGAACTGAAATAGAATAGCAGTACAACACTATAAAAAAATGAAAGTGCAGCAGCGATAAGGATGTTAACTGTGCAAAATAACAACAACGCAAGATGGTCTCAAGTATACCTGGATTAAGGGATTATGTGCAAAGTAAAAGAGCCAAAATATGGGAAGAGAAATTGTTGAAGTGCAGAATACTAATGGTTTTGTTCGGTTTGTACTCTCAACTTTAAATGGATTATTAAAGTTCAGCAATGTTGAAGGTGCAAATAATGGTGCAGAATGTCCCCAGGTTCAGATCTTGTGTGTGTGTGTGTGTGTGTGTGTGTGTGTGTGCAGAGTTTTTCACTGTTCAAAAGTCTAATGGAAATCAGGGAAAAACTGTTTCAGAACCTGTTAGATCTGCACCAGATACTGTGGAGCCTCTTCCCAGAGGGCAGCATGGAGAGCAGTTTATGGTGGGGGTGGGAAGGGTCACTGATGATATTATGGGCTTGAGACATGCAGCCCTGAGATGAGATGTCCTGAATGGAGTGAAGAGGTGTCCCTTTCTGCTGTCCTCATCACTTTCCTCACGTTTTTCCAGTCGCAGCCTCCACCCCACACAAAGAGACAGCTGATCAGAATGCTCTCTATGGTGCATCTATAAGGATGGGCGGGGCAGCTGGGCTTTGCTTATCCTGAGCAGGAATTATGAGTGCTTCTGTGCCGTCTTGACCATTTATATGGTGTTCACAGACAAGGTAAGGTTGTCTGTGATATGCACCCCTGGGAATTTGGTGCTGCTGACCACCTCTACAGCTGAATTGTATCTGAACAGTGGAGTGTAGCTGGACCGGTTCTTCATAAAGTCAACAATGATCTCCCTTGTCGTCTCAAAATTCAGAATCAGGTTGTTGTAGACGCACCAGCTCACCAGCTGCTCCACCTTCTCTTTGTAGTTCTGGTTATTGTTGTCTCCTATAATGCCCACCACCGTTGTGTTGTCTGCAAAATTCTAAATGTGAATGGTGACGAATCTGGGGGCAGTCATGTGTTATCAGAATGAACAATAGGGGGCTCAGGACGCAGCCCTGAGGGGAGCCTGTGCTGTGCTTTATCCAAATTACCATGTTTTTTTTTTTTGAGCTTTTTACGGCACTAGTAGCTTCTTTTTCTGACAGTGCTGCTACTTTCTTCCCATGCTTTGAACCATGTGGCTTATGAAAAGGTTTTGCTTTTCTGTGGATTTTCCTAACTGCCAGGGGGCAGAAGTAGTTGAAAATCGAGAAAAAGGAACACATTTTTTTAGCACAGGCACACATTAGCAGCAGGCACATGTCAAAAGAACAAATATCCAGAATTCACACATTTTGACATTTATTTTCCTCATTCTGGCTGTTGAACCAATGAAGAGACTGTTTGCAATGCACGTGAAGCAGAAATAAAGAGCTAAAGAAGCCCCATCTTTTATTAGAAGCTCTTACTGCCATAAGCCATCAAGCTAACGGAAGGTAGTATTCTTCTTCGTCTCTACTCTGATATGTAGAGCTGCTCTATAAGTTTGGTGGGGAACATCAAGTGGGTATTAGTGGGTTGTGTGCTTTTCCAGTTTAAAATAAAATACAAACAAAAAAAACTTTGTGGTTGCTTCACTCTTTAGTTGAGTATGGTAGTCTGAAGCAAATCTAAATTAATGAGGCTCTTCTTATCATTGCACCATCAACAACACCGATTTAAATGATGATGATTTAAATGTAGTTCTTAATCATAATATTGAAACAACGAGTCACAAAAAAAACAAAATGCATTTAGCTAAATTTATAAATGTCTCATTAGAAGAGATAGGAATGACAGATGTATGGAAAAGCCTACATCCATTAGTAAAAGATTTTGCGCATTACTCAGCTGCTCATGGAGTACATTCAAGAATAGATTATTATTTAACCAAGGTAGATGACAAACATAGAGTGAAGGAATGCAGGATAGGGGCAGCAAATGTTTCTGACCATGATCCAATTTATTTAAAGATATGTCTAAGTAACAGAAAAAGAAATACGGTATGGAGACTGAATGTGGAGCCGTAGACCCAACAATATTATGGGATGCCATTAAGGCAATCATCAGGGGAAAGTTAATAGCTGAAACTGTGCATGATAAAAGAATCAAACTACAGACATACAGGGCAAATACGGAGAGACTAAGGGAATTAGAACAGGAGTATCAGAAAACTAAAGATTCAAATGTTCACCAAGAAACCAAGCTAGTTAAAACCAAAATAAATGACATATTACTAGGAGAGATTGAAAAAAGAAACGTATTTCTGAAGCAGAATTACTATGAAGCATGTTCAAGGACAACTAAACTGTTAGCGAAACGTATACGCAAACAACAAACACTTAATGCGATATATAAAATTAGAAACCCCCAGACAGGTGAACTAACAGATAATCCAGAGGAAATAGAGGGCCTTTTTCGATAATATTATGAGAAACTGTACACACAACCTGAATTTGCCCATGTGGAGGAAATGAGAGCCTTTTTGAATACATTAGATTTACCAATTTTGGCAAACTACAAAATGAGACACTGACAGCACCAATCACAACAGAGGAAGTAAAACAGGCAATAAATGCATTAAAAAATAATAAATCGCCAGGCAGTGATGGATACCCGGCAGAATGATATAAGATGTTTAGAGAAGAGTTGACGCCAGTACTTACGGCCTCTTTTGATTGGACACTCAATAACAACAAAATACCTCCATAATGGAGTGAAGCCATCGTCTCAGTCATCCCAAAACAAGGAAAGGATCAAGAACACTGTGGCAATTGTAGACCAATTTCATTGTTAAACATAGCTTATAAGATATACACAAACATTATTTCTAATAGACTAAATACCTTTGTAACAGAATTGATAGAGGTGGATCAAACAGGATTTATGAAAGGACCTCAAACACATGATAATATTAGATGAGTTCTACATATAGTAGATTAAGCGCAACTGGAAAAACAAAGTACCAAACTAGTAAGTTTTGACGCTGAAAAAGCATTTGACTTGGTAAATTGGGATTTTCTATATAAAACATTAGAACGATTTGGAATAAGTAATAAATCAATCCAGTGTATAAAGACATTATATTATCACCCCACAGCGAGAATTAAAATAAACGGAGGCTTGACCGACAAATTCAACATACAAAGATCAACCAGACAGGGGTGCTGTCTATCACCTATACTGTTCGCCCTCTTTATAGAGCCTCTGGTGCAGGCAGTACGACAAGACGATAAAATTAAGGGAGTTATAGTAAATGCAGAGGAACACAAAATAGGGCTCTTTGCAGACGATGTAATAACTTTCCTAGAACAGCCACATAAATCACTACCAGCGTTGATGAATCTTTTTGGAAAGTATGGCTATCTGTCAGGATATAAAATAAATGTAACCAAAACACAAATTCTATCACTCAATTATATTCCATCAAAAGAAATTCAGGAAACATTTCCTATCGGGTGGAATATGAAGGAAATTAAATACCTTGGGGTTAACATTACTAAAGGATTGCCTACACTGTAAAAACAAATTACGATAAAATAAGCCAAGAGATACAAAAATATATTGATAGATGGACCACTCTGCCCTTGGATCTGAACTCAAGTATTGAAATAATTAAAATGAATGTGCAAGCAAAACTTCTATATTTATTCCAGTCATTACCAATAGAGGTTCCTCAAACACAATTTGCGATCTGGGACAAGATAACATCAAGATTCATTTGGGGTGGCAAAAATCCTAGAGTTAATTATGAAACTCTCCAGCTACAGAAAGACAGGGGGGTATGGGTCTCCCAAAATTAAGAGAATATCACTGTGCAGCTCAGCTCAGGCATGTCATATGCTGGTGCACACCAGACTACATAGCTAACTGGGAAGATATGGAGAAAGAGTTTGGAGGATACCCAGTTCAAAGTGTTATTGGGGATGAAGATAGATATGAGAAGACCAAGAAATACATGGATTCAATTACAGTGTTTACAATGGAATTGTGGTTCAAAACATTAAAAAACACAAGATAAAGAAAGAAATTAAAATGCTCAGGTGGGTAGCATATAATAGCAATTTCAAACCAGCAATATATGATAAATGGTTCAAACAATGGATAAACAAGGGGGTCACAGGATGGTTTACCCTTCAGAAAGATGGGGAGCTGGAGTGTTTTCCAAAAATGAAGGACAAGTATAATTTATATCAACACGAATTTTACAGGTACCTGCAATTGAGAGACTATTATAAAACAGAAATCAGGTGGGATCCCTCTGTGGAAGTGAATGGGGTGATTAAAATTGTGATAAATTCTTTCAGTGGAACAAAAATTAAAAAAAATTCTACTCTATCAAACACTGATGATGAACAAACATTCAACTAAATATATAAAATAAAAGTGGGAATCAGAGCTTAACACGAGAATTACAGATGAAGACTGGCGGAATATGTGGAAAACACATCAGAGATCCACCAATTCGCAGATATGGAGGGAGTTCACATGGAAAAATCTAATACTATTTTTCATCATGCCTAAAGTCAAGACTATATAAAGACACAAACATGGGGTGTTGGAGGAACTGTGGATAAATGTGGATAAACACTGATCATTCTCACATATCCTGGAACTGTCCTAAAATTGTCCAATTTTGGAAAAATGTACATGAAACTGTGAAAAAGATTCTGGGATATGATATTATTCTGAATAGTGTGGTACTATATCTTTGCAATTTCAACAATATCAAAGTAAGGGTAAAAGACAGGTATCTAAACAAGATTTTGTTAATAGCTTGCAAGAAAGCTATTACGAGGAAATGGGGAAAGGCAGCCCACCCTTGTCTAGAACAATGGACTGGAATAGTAGAAGAAATCTACATTATGGAAAAACTGACATATAGATTGAGATTACAGCAAACACAAATGGAAGAAAGGTGGACGAAATGGACAGCATTCAAGACCAAAGACAGCGACAAAAATAAAGAACTGACAAACTAGACGGGACAAAGGTCAAATAGAGGAACAACTCCCAAGCCAAAGTTTTATGTTATGTTATGATGTGGATACTGTGAAGTGTTCATGTACTTTTTATATGTAAACAAAAGCAAAAAATACCAATAAAAAGTTAAATGTCAAAAAAAAATGTAATAAGTAATTAAATTCAGATAAAATTATAAAGGCAATGGCTTTTAAAACCTCACACTAATACGAGTCAGCTTGACAATATTTCTGTTTATCTGGAAAAAACATTTGCCATGTTTGTCAGCCATCCAAATATACCCTTTAATTTATACACCACATGGTAACCTTTGTTACAAATTTGTTAATATTCATTGTATTTTTCAGTTTTCTTTGTCAAAGATTTATCTCAAACTGTTGTTCATTTAAAAAAGCACCTGGTTAAACAGCATCTGGAGAAGGTCTGTGGCCTCCACAAGCCAGCACTCTAGCCAGTTGGTCAGGGCACAAAGTTCAACTGTTTCACATTATCCTATAACCTCATCCCTTTCACTCCCAGAGATCAGAACACTTTAGAGGGCACCTCGCTTCTGCAAACACCTCACAGATTGTTAGTCTTTATTTTCCTCCAACTTAGTGTAATTAGTTTTTAAAGTCACAGTTTCTGTTTACGCTTTCAACCAAAGTCCATTTTTACATAAAAAGGGAAGCTTGGTATACCTTTTATTTCAGAGAATGTATTTTTTATCTGTTAATAAAATCTCACTCGGAAAAGGGTTAACCCAGTTAGGCAAAACACACAGTCCTTCATGTAATCCATAAAAAAACCCAAAAAACAAACAAACTGCTGTGTAGAAAACATTCAGAAATGAGTGTGAAAACAAAAGGTGTTGCGAATAAGAACTTCTAAATAATTGTTGATCTTGGAAAAAATCTGCATTAGAAGGCACTTTAGAATAAGCCTTGTGCATTATCCCTTATTCAGCACTGAAAGAGTTAGGTTAGCTCTATCATCTATTGCTTTGGCTTAAAGAATAAAAAACTAAAGTGATTAAAAATTTTGCATTATAAAATCTGCCTGCCATTTTAGTTCAGTGTAACAACTCATTCTTTAAAAATGTTGCTTTGAAGCTGTTGTAACCTTCCATTACTTGATATTTTTTTTACTTGAGGCACCATTATAGAGAACTATTTCATCACCACCTTCTCTGCAAAAAATGTTACAATTTCACCAGCCCAAAGATTTTTTTTTTCTTTCCTCTATCTACAGCTTATGCAATGAGTCTAAGCCCTGACCAGTCTTGTAGAGTAATTTGGCCAATTTTTCTCGGGTACTCTCTTGTTAAAATTGGGAGCATGACGGATGTTTCATTCACCTCTATGAGAAAATGTCAGGACTCTCTCTCCTATGGCCCTGTGGACAAATGTTTTGACACCATTGATTGCAAAGGTACTTAATTAAATCAGTGTTGTTTTGCATGGATATTTTTTTACACATAGGAGCAACTAAATAAGAGATAGAGCTAACCTTCCTTATGCTAACTGGTGTTACACTTTGTAGATGTAACTATGAATGGTTCGAACAAATACCTAACTGCCCAACAACAAAGCATAAATCAACAGACAGGAGCTTGTTGGTTAGGGGAATCAGCGAATCATCCCTTCCAGTACCTGGAAAGGATATATCAGAAAGGATGCAGACAAAATGGTGGAACAGACATGAATAAAGTGGACTTGACATAAGAAAAAAAGAAATCGCCAACCTGATGTGATTACTTTCATTAACTGATTGATTTATTTCCTAAGTTTAGCTAAAGTCGTTGCGAGCACGACAGGAATTGAACCTCAGCGATCTGTAGCTACCACACAAAGTACTCTAAATTGAGCTTAAAGTAAATCAGTAGCTCAAGTGACTCAAGATTTGGACAAGCTATTGGATACACAGAGAAATGTTGCCATGGAGTAGTTTGCCAGGTAATACTCACAGGAAATGGTGCTTTATTTACTTTAATGCGACACAAATCAGTGAGTAATTTGTTTGAGGCTGTAACTGAAACAACATTTGCGGCTGAAGAGAAGTGAATTGTGCTACTGATTCTCTCACTCATGTAGTGTACGTATCTGGTTGTATTTGCTTAAATGAATAAATGATAGTATTGATCCGATTACATTTGTATTTCTCAAGTTACAGAAAAAGGAAAATAAGTATGTTACCATAATCAATTGTTTTCTAGAAAACATTGAGGGTATAGTTACAATTATGTAATTTAGCTTGAGTAATGGCTATATTTTACGTTTTGAGCACACTGAGTAGCAGTAAACTTTAGACAATCATGGTCTATAGCGGCCAACCTAGGTGTTAATCTAAGAAGTACAGGAAATAAAGAATTATAAAATAATAATAATATAAAATAATTATAAAATAATCAGTCTACAGTATACACTTTTCCATTTCCCATTACTTGGAGAAATAAATGGACATTCTTTTTTCACCGTCATGCATGTGGAGGGCAGGCAGTGTAAATACAGAGCATAACTGCATTGACCTAAAAAATAAAAACAATAGGTTGATGGCACAAGGTTGAATACTATAGCGATAACGCAGCATACATTACAAAAGATGGGAGAGGAATACTCTTTCATTCTTCACCCTCCTCTTCCACAGATGAATTAAGTTCAAATTAAAGACTGACATTACATGTAATGTAGGTCTGGGAGCCTTCAAGCAATCCCAACACTGGCAAACTGTGGTGGAGGTAGCTTTAGGTTAGATGTAAGATTTTTGCGCTCCATGGATTCCGAAGGATCGTCCTCACATTTAATCTATCGGAGGTGTTCTGGCTGACTGAACACTTGACCCCTTCCTCACATGATGCTGCCATATTACTCTCTTTTTCATCACGATCTCGATCATGATCATGCCATGTGATCTTTTTTATCACTTCTTTATGTACATATCTCATATCCTCCTTGTTTTCTGATCCAAACAGGAGGCGTTAAATATTTCTTAAAATGTGATAATTATGACCTAAACAATGCTTCCCCTTAAACTGCCTTTATTTCACTTACAGGTTCTGTTTTATCGGAGGATAATTTTAAACACAATTTTAGTCCCCATAATACTCCAATATGGAACTGTAAATACATATTAAAAAACCACCAAACTTAATTCTTGCAAAGCTGGCTAGAGAAGGGCATACAGTCTGTTTTGTACCTGCTCCACAACAAAGGTAGTAATTT
>JAUZNJ010020620.1:0-17164 GCA_034780135.1 Jordanella pulchra | reverse complement strand
CTGCATCACAGTATGGTTCGGCAGCTCCACCGCCGCCGACAGGGAGAGGCTGCAGAGGGTGGTAAAGGCGGCGCAGAGGATCATCGGTCGCCCTCTCCCCTCCCTGATGGACATCTACTCCGCCCGGTGCCTCAGCAGAGCCAGGGCCATCTCCAAGGACAGCTCCCACCTTGGCTCCTATTCCCCAAGCCATTACCGCCCTCAACTCCGACCTGCACTGACGGTCACATTTTTTTTTGTTTTGTTCTTTGAGCTTTTACAGCACTAGTGGCTCGTTTTTCTGACAGTAGGTCTGACAGGAAAGGTGGTATGAGAGAGGGGAGAGACATGCGGGAAAGGACCACAAGCAGGATTCGAACCTGGGTCGCCCACGTCGAGGACTAAGGCCTCCATACATGGGTTGTGCGCGCTAACCACTGCTCCACCTGCACACCCCCATGATGGTCATTTTCACCTGTTTTGCACTATTCCCCCCCACAAACTGTGCCAGTACTGCTTACATTTTCCTTTTCCTTCTACTATATTTATTATTTTATTTTTTATTACACAGTAGCTGAATGGAAGTCCGACAAATCTCATCATATCCGTTGTAGAATATGATGACAATAAAGGCTTTCTGATTCTGATTCTGAAAATCTATTTCACCAGTTGCATTAGGGAAAGCTAGATTATATTAAATGAGGTAATGTTGTGACACAAAACTTTTTTTTCTAAATCAACTACAGCATTATTGAAGCACATTTTTACTAAATTCAATTTCCTCTTGCAAATTAGTTGTCAGAACTGTGTTTTTTGGGATTTGGATTCAATCTTTGCCTTGAACAGAAGAATTTCAAGCTCTCATCCACAACTTTACTTGTATGGGTAACAAGAGAGGAGAATTTGAAATCTAGCACTTTAGCTCCCTTGACTGCTACCTTTTTCCTCTTGAAGGAGCTGAAACCAAGACCTGCTGCTAAACTATGCAGAAGTAGGGCACAGCAGTGTGTGAACACAGAGCATATTTATATTCATCAGGCATAAAAAAACAAAAAGCTGCAGCAAAAGGTAGAATGCTATATTAATCAGTTATCCTACACTACACACATAATCTAAGATAATTTTTCCCACTCTTCTATTCCACAGGTAGACTTAACTTAAGACCTACTGCATACACAGCAGCCTATATCATGTAATGGATAATGGCAAGGGTGACGTGTCCATTATTAGCTTTCTTTCATTTCTGATGATGGACACCTTGGAAGGCATTTACCCAATTATAACATGGACACTTAAAAAAGAAATAAATATTATCAGCATACTGTATCAGTTATTAATACTCTAATAATATTGTTTATCGAGAAAATTGTATATTTCTTTCAGAAGAGGCTGAGGTAGTGTTTTAATATTTATCATTGTAACGCTTTGCAAAGATAATCTGCTTTTGCTACAGAACGTGCAACTCAGGTCAGAAACAGCTTATATTAGGTCTAATTTGCCATTTACCAACTAGTCCTTGAGCCCATCCTATGGCCAGTTGACTGATATTCATGACAAAGTGATTATTTTACATTATAGGAAAACGCAAAATTTAAACAGTTTTTAAATTAATACTGACAAATGAAAGTCTTATTGGTGACTGATGGTTGGTAAGAGGGACCTGGACACAAATAAAGGAAATGTTGCATTGTACGCAGTAACGCAGGCATTTCTCTGTTCCTTCAAAAAGTAAGAGGAGATTACCTATAAAGTAGAGCTCTAGGTTTATCAGTGAAGTTATGTTCCGAGACCTGCCTATGGATATGAGATATAGACAATGACAGAACAAACAAGAGTCAAGACACAAGCGGCTAAAATAAGCATTCCCTTTAATTTCACCACAAGAGCCTGGTGTGAAGCCACTGTATCAAAAAAAAGTCATTTGAGGGGATTGGGCATTTGAATAAGATTGGGAACCTTACTTTTGGAGAATGTTTGAAGACTTTTCACTGTGGAGAGAGATATTTTGATTCTCTTTAAAGATATGTTAATGTCATATAATCTTGTATGAGCAGTAGGCAATTAGTAGATGAACGGATTGACAGACGGATTACATTTATATATTACAAGCTATGTATGCTGCAGAGCTTACATAGCTAAAGATGGGAGAGGAAAAGCTGAAATGCTGCTGGTGGTAGTTAGTTAATTTAGATGCAAAAATATTGTGCAGAAATAGATTTTATCTTTTTTTTTCCCAACAACAAAATGTACTCCCATGGTGAAGTTATATCAGTGGACCCAATCCTTCAAGCTGGAACCCATACCTGTCAGGTTCTGGGCTTTTCTCAAAGAAAAGCCTTCCCCTTCGGCTCCCTGTTGGGGAGTGGTCTGGAGTGGAGCTGCACACCTGAGGCTTGTTGGATCATCAGTCGAGAGGATTTAAGGAGCAGACGGATCTCCCCTCTCCGCCGGATGATTATCCCTCCACGGTAGTCTCTAGCTCGTTAAAGCCTTCTTCTGAACGCTAGTTTGTGGTCTTTCTAGAAAGGTTATCTGCCTGTTGTCACCTCCCCTTACCAGTCCTCTGTTGATTCCCTTTCAGGATCTGGCCAACTTCCACCGCCATCTGCCTTCAGAGCCTCACCTGCCTGCCAGTCCACTGCTCGATCGCCTTCCCATCCTCGTCGGAAGCCTTCCTAGAAGACGCGTGATTCGGACCTTGTCTTCTGATCACCCACTGAACCCTTAGATTGTTTCTTTAATAAAAAAAAGAAAACTAACTCACCAGCAGTTTCCGGGTCTGATTCTGCATGTGGGTCAGAAGACTTCCCTCCACTATGACAATACCTTTGAGCCCCCTTCTGTGAAATCTCTACAAATGGTTGGGTACAGATTTTTGTTTTCCAATAGCTAAACTATCTATCCATCCATCTTCTCCCGCTTCATCCGTCAGGGTCGCGGTTGGGTCGGTGCCTATCTCCGGCAGACTATGGGCTCAAGGCAGGGTACATACAGTCTGTCACAGGATAGCTAAACTATTCATTCCAAAATATAATTAAAAGTTCTTATTTAGTAACATATTCTTAATTGTATTATACTTTTAAATATTTTTATAGTGATTTAAACTGTTTTGAGTTTTTTTCCCCAGGAGTGTTTCAACACGGTCACAGAGAATACTAAACCCTTAAGGCAGTTCAAAGAACATGATTTTTTTATATAGATATTTTTTAAATATCAAGGGCTTTATGGTGTCTCGATATTATTTTTTTTATAATTCTGTGATTTTCCTGTGCCTCAGTATGCTTATGCATGCACAGTCTGTATCCATAGTATTTGATCAGTTAGAATACAAAAGGATCATGCTCATTGGGTACATGCATTTGATGGTATTAGACCTCCCAGTACTTTTGTAAATAGTTTGTGAGGAACTTCAAGAAGTTCATATCAGCTCAATGGGTTTGATAATCTGATAAATCGATTCTCTACTCCAAAAATCAATATATAATTGAGCATATTTTCCAGGCAGAACAAGATCGATAATTTTGGCTGATGCTTATTATGTATAAGTACTGTGTCACTGATATTCAATGAGAAGAGATTGAACACCCTTGGGCAGTTCACTTTTCCCCTAGTGCCTGCTGTACAACACAACACCAAGCATAATACAGTAACAACACCCAGCTGCTCTCACTCTCAGAGCCCAACAAGAACAGTTACTGCAGGGCATTTTCACTTCCAAAGTGAGCTCTCCTGCTCGAATGTGTTTGAGTGGGTGGAAATGTGAACATAATGTCAAAAAGACCAAAAGGATCAGAAAAAGGTAGAATGCTGGCAACATATTTTAACAACTAGAAGTAATTTACTTCAGTTTCATAGTTTGTATCATACCTTTTTAAACTCTGAAAATCGTGGAGCAAACATTATGGCAACTAAAACATTTAATAAACTGTTAGCATTTTTTGCTTTCGGTGTATGTATGCTTTAATGTCACTCTACTGCACTTGAAACAAATTAATCATAGACATTAAAAAAAAAATATATATTTTTTTTTTTACCACCAAATACTTGAACAACCCTTATTTTTAAATGCTGTTTTTTCCCTATGTGTCAGGGTTAGGATTAGGCTCTCCAGTTTAAACTAGTAAATGACCGTCTTTAGACTTATGCAGTTAATTAATTCCTTACATTATTAAGCTAGACTGATCCATAAGAAGTAAAGTTTGAACAATTACTCGAGATTTAGTTTTTAACAACTAGTGCCAGGGGTGTACTAAAACTTTTAAACACATGTAACAAGGTTTGTGTTGTATGATTCTACATTTATTACGAATCAGTGTAATGAGGAAATACTGCCACCTCTCTGTTTGGTAATTTGTATGGCAATAGCAATCAGTCCCAGTCTGTGAAAGCCATTAGGTGGGTCTCATTGTACAGCACAGATTGTAGATAATATTATAAATACTGGAAATATGTTTTTTTTTTTTTAACTTCCATGAATAATGTGTAAAAAGCACTTAGTGGTTAAATGCCTGACATCAGTCTCTGCTAAGATAAAACACTATATGACTTAATGCCACTAGATGACATGTTGTGCAGATGATATAACCTGAGGAGCAGTTACTGCAAGGTAGAGCTTGGTAAACGGGTTGCCAGACATCACAGGATGGTGGATTGATTCTGTTGGTAAGGAAGATGAAGAGAAGCTTCAGTTTATTGAATTTGACAGTTTTGGCTTTCCAAACCTGCTGTAGTCACATTTTTTTTTCATTTATAGTTATGTTTTTTGTTTACCATTTACATTTATAGACATTTGCTTGTGTGAATTGTTTAAAGTTAAGTTCCAAATATTATGGTCAAAACTATTTTTAACAGACGAGGTTCTGCAGCAGAATCTTCATCTTGATCACAGGAACTCACCCCAAACCTTGATCCTGGAGGTGCAGTGGTGGACAGGCCTGGTAATCACATCAGTCTAGAGCAAATTAGGAAGAGCACAGCAATTAAATTGTTCCCTATCATACTTGTCCTAACTGAAGAAGAAACTGAGTTTGCAAGCCCTGTTAGAACAGAAGAACACAATTGCGTTCCTATTTCTATAGTAATAAGTTGATAATTTCAAGGACTGGCTATGGGCCCCTGCTATTCCCCCCAACTCCCCGGCGGGCAAAGTCATGGGATGGATCGGACAGCTCAAGATGGTCCAGGTGGCCAGGGATAGGAAAGTCTGGGCACTTCTTACTAAGGCTGCAACCCCCATCACCCAACCCTGGACACATTTGGATGGATGTTTTTCTCACCCTTGCCTGGATGATACTGATGTATTTTCCTGGCAGATGTGGGTGATATGGTCAGAAAAGCAGGGGGTTGGAAAAGGTATTGACTTCACACTGGGAAATCTGAGGATTTAATCTGTCTGATTTCTAACTGCTGAACTCCTTGCAGTGACTCTGTATGGGTACATGCAACAGCACCTAACAAACAGAAGGCCTAGTTCAATGCAATTCAATTTAACAATGTAACATTGATCCCAAAGGCAAACAGATGCTGTTATAACTCAGTTTTTTTTTAGAGCAAGTTGTTGTACAGTAGTCGTTGATAGCTGTAGGCAGGTATGCTTTTCTGTAGCGGATCTGGAGAGGCCTTTGACTGAAGAGACTTTGTTGTAGTTTAACAGTCTTCTGAAGTGGATCCTCTTTGTTTGCCATAGCTGTAAAATTAGACATTAAATGCAGAATAATTTGTATACAGAATAATTTAATATCAGTAGTAACATACTTGAACCAAACCAACGACCCGTGCAAAAAATGGTAAGAAACAAAACTAAAGATAGTAAAAGATTTAATGAAAACACTGCTTTAACATATTCGGTTTAAAAATTATTTATTTTGTGTTTTATTGGTATCGTTATATACATGGCATAAGTTGTGCTTTTTTTTACTATCAAGAGAAAACCATAAGGGAACACATCGGGTAATTAAAATTCAAACTTTAAATTAAACTAGAGTTGAATTGTTCTACTTTTTTTCTGATACTGAGAGGTATACAAAATTAGGATAAAAGGGGGAAAAGACAGAAGGAAATTAAATATATAGGTAGGCAGATTGATAATAGTTGATTGATATTAGTTCAGAGACACTGACGGTCCACTGAGGGTAGTATGAATCTTCAGACTGTGATGTGCTTTTACCAACAGTAGCAAAGGCACCAGTGTATAGCTTTGTTAAAAGAAAAGAAAGAATGCCTCAGGGCCTTGTACCAGTTGAATGTACACACACACACACACACACAAACACACAGACAAAACCAATCTCCATCCACCGGTATTGTCCTTAGGTTACCACATATGAATAATTATTAACCATAATAAGCTATACCAAATGATGGGTGCAGGGTTAGTCAACTGGAAACCATTTTATCTGACCGTAGCACTTAAAGTAATGTTTTCTTTTACTTTTTACCCTTTCATTTGACACATCCATAATTTCTGAAAGTGATTCTGGGGTTTTAAAAAGGGGTCAGATTGATAATAAACCATGTGATGTAAAAAAAAAAACAAAACAAAACATAATGAATGAACATATAAGAAATATGATAGGGAAAACAATATCAAAATGTGTCACTGAAAGATTGATAAATTACAGATAAAATATGTATTAAAAGACATAAGGGTTTCTTACTGATGGAAAATAACTATTGGATCAAGAAAAGAGATATCCTGCAGATAAAGGCAAACCAAGGGAAGGCCATAAAACTGATTTTGCTGAATAATGACATAGTTTAAAAAGTTGAAAGAATGCAAAACAATACAGTGGCTTTCTAAAGTGATTTGAGATGACATGTGATGTGATTTAGTGCTGTTTATGTAAACTGGACTTAGTGAAACTAAATAGAAATATTCTTTATTGGCCACAATTTTTAAATTCAAAAAGAGAGATTAGACCATAAAATCAAATGGCTTTTCAAATTTAATGGGATCATTTTTAGGAATACAAACCCCAAAAAATATTTAATTCTAAATGAATTCTAAATAAAACATTTATGTGAATTACAAAAAATATATATTTCACCATACCACTCAGACGAATTTCAGCTTACCCTAACATTCATTTTTTTCTTCAACTTTTTTTTAATTAAATCAATTAATTATGCATCCACAAAAAGATTTTTTATTCATTATATATAGAAAAGGAGAGGGAGAAGAGAAGGAGCCAAATATTTATCTTTGAGGTCAAGGATTTATAGTACAACAGATTTACTTGCAAAGAGATCATGTTTTTCGCCTTATTTCTCATAATCTTCTAAAAGTTGACATACAAAAACAATGACCATCTTTAGTAGTCAAGTGCAGTTTGTTAAATAAAAATGAAAACAAATTGGACTAAGATAAGATTGTTGTAACCAAATATGGATAGATAGGTGAAAACAGGCTTTAAAAGGAAAACAAGGAAAATATATGATGGGAGGGCTTAAATAAGTGAAATTATATGAGAAACAAAGTTTGCGGATTCAAGGTTGAAACTACAATTATTTGCATCAGTTATCCAGTGGAAAAGTTGGGTTGGAGAACACTGTTACTATATTTTGTACACTAATGATGAAGGTTCACATGACACTGTTGGGCTGACAGACTGAAAGGGACAGGTATTGGGGGAAGGCCTTTCTGGTATAGATTGGTCCATTGGGTAGCCTTTAGCTTCCCATAAGACAAAGTCATTGTCTGATTTAGTTTTATCAGCTACCAACTGGGCTAAGCCAATATGTTCACTGAAGTTTGTCACCATAGTCAACTGATATGTTAACCACAAGCATGTCTACTTCCCATGGTGGCATTTCAATTCCATTATTGTTTCTTGTACCCAACTAAAAGAAAAACGTTTTTTTCTTGATATTTTGGTGAAACATTGAAAGAAAATCCCATAAATATTTGTCAGGACTTTAAGGGTCTTTCCAGACTGTGAATGCAAAAGGAAGCCAACAAAGGCCCAAGCTTTAGACTGCCCATTTATGTCCATGAGTGGTCTTAGTATAAAAATCTTTTGTGTCTTGCCAAGTATTTCATCATTGTTACTCGCATTGGCCACAGACCAATCCTTATTAATCTGATTTGTGTGGTGCTGGCACCAGGCTCCCACAGGCGCTTTTCCATGTTTATTCAGTCCTTTAGCTGGCGGTGACTTCTACTGATCCCCAGTACTTGTTGATTTGGGTTCTTGGCAACCCTCAGACCACCAAATTTTAATCCATGTTATCTGATTCCTAAACATGCGTGAACTTCTTGTCATGCTTCTGTCCTCATTGATTCTGACCTTTAGCAGGTGCCAGCTTCAGTCCAACACCTCCCTTGTTTTCTGTGGTTTGTTGGCAAGCATCTGCTCCAAGCTTGTTAGTCCATATGTCCTGTGTGTCTTTGAGTCTCTTCTTTTCAACTCCAGAGACAAAAATTACTAGTGGTTTGGCATGTAGAGCCTTCCTCGGCGGGAGACAGGTAGAGTTTGCCATTAGCACAGGCACATAGCTCGTACACAGTTTGTTTTGTGTAGGTAGTGCCTGGAGGCGCCCCTTCCAGTGGGTCTACTGCACTACCATGGGGAATGTTGCCCAGCTTGATTGTGTTGGCATCTAGCAAGATCTGTTAAAACATAACAGAGAGGAAACAACAGTTTAAGTCAACAAGAAATAGTTGTAAACATCTCTCTTTGTCTGTCCATATATCCTTCCATCCGCACATTATAGTGATTGACTAAATATTCAATAAGAATAGCTTACTATAATCTAGCTGATAATTAAAAAATTAATAAAAACCATAGAGGCAGAAAGGAAAGGTTTGTTTCGGAAAATCTCCAATGGAATTGAAAAGTATGGATGAAAAAGCATGGTGGTAAAGTGACATGGGGTAAATGATAACAAATTCTGTGGTAAAGGAAAAAGGGAAGGATGATGAGCAAAATAAGAGAAAGTAATATTATTTAGGCATATGATATGCATGTTGCTGTGTTGAAAGATACAAGTGATACCTGTCTATTTATGAAGGAATCAAACCCATTTTGGGGAACCTTTAGTTGTGCTAAGTCCTTTAAGAATGTATTCCAGTCTTGATGTGCACCTGTGAGGATTTTTGTTAGGGGAAGGAATTCAATGTGTTGTACTCTCAAAAACAGGGTAGAGCATATGTAATGATGCAACCATTACATTTTATTTGTTTGTTAATTATTTGCCATATTTTACAATCAGATGACCTGTGGGAACTAAATCTATATGTTACATGTGTCATCATATGGTCAAAAAACAACTAGATAAATTTAGCAGAAATTAGGTGCTGGCATAGTTCAACAGCTCATATAAGGGAGGTGAGCTGACCTTCATCCATGCAGATAGATTGTCTGTATAGTTCAAATTGACATGTATTATCATTATAACAGGATGATTGCTGGGAAAATCTAGAAAGATTTTCATGAATTTGATTTCAAGGAAGTATGCTATCAATGTGTGGATATTGCTGCATGGAGTTGCAATGGTACATAGAACATAGAAGTGAGCAGACTGACATTACTGGTGATATAATTAGGTGTTCTATAGAGCCAAATGTAAAGGAAAGCAAATATGTAGTGTTATTTTTATCAGTGCTTATTTCTTCTCCCCAGACATATGAAAACATGATCAAAAACAAATTAATTTATTTAAGATAGATAAAATAAGGTTTTTGCTTTGATTAGCTTTGCAATGTATATTTGTATTTGTATATATAATACATTTAGCAGAGAGACTTTGTTTTTTTAAGGTAAAAAGTTGATCTAAAGTTCAGGCAATCAGACTAAAGGATTGCACTGTGATCACAGTAAACAACAAAAAACAAAACAAAAAAACAAAAGAAATAACAGCACAATTTTGTACATATTTTGGTGAATGGCAACATTTCAAGTTTCTTTTGAGTTCTTTACATTTTGAATTTACAATTAGTTTATTTCATGACATGAATTTCAATCTTTCTGGATTTCTGGAAAATTTTTAAGTACGCTGAGAGCTTCCGGCAGAAAAATATGCTGGATGAGCGACATCCCCTAGAGGCAAGGGTTCACAAATATGAACCTTTAGAGAAATTTTGTAATTTAGCCGATAAATCTCACCATAATCAATTGATTGGGAAAGAATCTAGGAAAGAAATTACTATAACTCTTGGATGAAACAAACCAGGCATTGAAAAGGAAGCTATATTTTATACTTTCCCATTAGTAAGTTATTACAAGCTTGTGGTTTGTGCCATCTATGAAAGATTAAAGAGGCAGATGTTATATCTGCACATATACATGTATAATTAGGGAATCATTGTTCGATGTTGCTTTCTACTGGCTCCCTCAAGTTCAAGGAAGTTCTACATTTTTATTTCTCCTTTTTGTCGTTTTTTGGCATGGTTATTTCTCCTCATGCATTTTTTGCACAACCTAGATTTTTCCTAAGTTTAAAAATGAGGACCAAGGAAGTATAAATGGCTGAGAAAAATGGCTTTTAGTGTAAAAAGAAACAGAGAGACAATGAAGGAAGAAAGAGTTGTTGAATAGATGTTAGAGGCAATAGAGAGAAAATGGCTAGATAGTTTTCTTAGAAATGGATGAGAAAAAATAAGTGAGATGAGTTGCAGAGCAGATAAATGGCGTCACATATCTGAAGAGTTAGAATACCTTTAAGGACAGGAAACGGTTACTTTAATTAATAATATTACATTGGCTTACATAGAACTTTGTTTAAACATGACACACAAAAACACATGAAAAAATGTTGCTTTGAAAAAAATTACACTTACACAAGGACATTCTTTCATTAATAGAATGGAGGAAAAAAGAGAATATAATGAGAAGAACAATACCTTTATTAAGTATGATACTCTGACTTTTAAAATGTCTCTAAAATGTTGCTCTCCCACTGTTTCCTATACAGTATATGCTGTGTAATATTTTTATATGAGTCCAGATGTGAAGAAATTGAATGTAATTAGTTTGTCCCTATGCTTCTCTTTTTCCCTCCCTAATAATCCCAGGAACATCTTGAGCTTAAGGTGGTCCAGTCTTCCACTATTAGATATGTAAATATGTGCCGTCAATATATTTCTTTTACAGCCAAGCATCTTAAAGCTTATAAAATTGAAAGGTAGACACGGAATAGGATAAAATGGGATCACATCATTTCATCTAAGGTGTCTGGGGTAATTTACATACACAAACCATAGCCTATTGTTAGAGCTGTATTAAGGCGTATATTGTGTTCGTAAAATTGATGTTCTTATAAAAAGTTCTTCCAAGTTCAGTACTTAACTTTTATTCATGGGAAAACCACGAATTTGTTGCTATTGAATGTATTCTTCTCCTGCCCGACTTAGGTCCTGTTCTGATCTGGTATTAACAAGTGTCCAAAGTGATATTTTCACAAGTGGACAAGTGTGAACACCCTCAGGACAGATTAAGTGCACACTCAGCTCCAGTAGTTGTAGCCATAATTGAGGGGTGCTAACGGGCACCTGTGGCTCCATTTATTATTTCCCTGTGAACACATCAGCTGCACTGATCATGTTCACCACATTAACAATAAGGTACTCGTCTGTCACGATTCTTGTTAGTAAGAAGGGTTTCCATTTTGATGTTTCATCTTTGTTCAAAAACTACTTTCTTTTCAAACAGGGTCCAAATTTTTGTATTGTTCATACAAACCTTCCTCCTAAAGACAGAAGTGTGAAATGTCAGAATGCTTGCTGTTGCTCAAGGGACTTTTTTTTTTACCTTCCATTGCAAAAAACATTTAGAGCTCTTTTTGTGTCTTGTGTCTTCAGTGCCAGAAAGAAGGCAAAATTAAAGGTTCAGTTTACCTGTTATAAATTAGATGGGGTTTGTTTAGACTAAACTAGAGGACATAAACAAATTAGGCAAAAAATTAGGATCCAGCATTGAAACAGAACTATTGGTCAAATTCAGAAAATAAACCTCTCATAGATAGGAAGAAAAAATAAAACACAAAAAAATACATTCTGATTTCTGTCTTTAAGTCTTTTCTCAAACTTAAGGTACAGTAACATTATCTTAATGCACCTAATAAAGTAATTTCCAAAAGGATCATACAAATACATTACATAATTATCAACTACATTTTGTTATTTAATGGGTAAAGATGGCTGTGTCTTTTTAAACTGGCAGTATGTTTTGTTTTTTAGCATGACTGACAAGATCAGAGCAAACAGTAGAGGGCAAGGTCTCATGGGCTGAGCTTTGGAAAACTAAACCTTTCAAAGTAAATTGCTGGTCCAGGTACTTTATGAAATATAGCAAAGTCTATTTTAAGTCTCCTCACTTCAGTAAAGGTAGCATCAACAGTGCACCAGTTCTTTGTGAGATGCAAGAGGAGCCAGGCAAGTCTCCCTACAGTTCCCAGAGCCTCTGTGTAACTCAAGCAACAGACATACTGTACAGAATAACAGTCCATGCTAACAACACCCAGGGTTGGTCATGTATATTTGAAGAAGTAACTAGTTATAGATATTGGTTACTTCTCCAAAAAAGCATCAGATTGAGTTACTCAATTACTAAACAGTCAAAGTAACAAATAACTTCTATAGGGTGTGGGGTTCAGGTATTTACGACACCCTCATGTCCACAAATCAGGGGGTAAATGTGTTCAAAAGCACCATTTCCACAGTTGGTGCAGTAAGTAGAACTCAGGGTATCTGCATAATTCGATCCCAACTGTTTGAGCTTAACCATTATCTGTACTGAAATGCAATGGCGAGGAAGCCCAACTGTCAGCCAAAGGGCCGGTACACTAATAAATATTTACTCATTTGCCTGATTTTCTACCTAATAATGACTTTCTTGGGCATAACGTCCAGTTACGTTAAAATAAGCTGGCAAGAACCCTGATATCTGCATTATTGAGGCTCTTGATAGCCTGGTTACTGGAGGTGCTTCATTTGGTGTGCAGAGGAGAGAGGACACAGCCTCAACAAAAGCCAGTGCTGATTGTCAGGCATGCTCAGCTGCGAGAAATTGTCCTGCAGCAGGGCCAGGATGATGATATTAAAGGCAGAGATGAAGGATTTTTTGGGGGAAATCCAGGTGTTATGGAATGCAGGATAAGGAGTCTTTAGTCATTTATTTCCATGGTCCTTGATGTTTTTAGAACAACTCCAATGTTGGAGTCTTCTGAGGCAGGCTGGCTCATGGCATGTTTTCGATGATGTGTTAGAAATGACTGTGAAAACCTTAGACAGCTGATCAGCACAGTGGTCAAGGGGAAAGGGGAAACATGGTTTGATCTAGCTGCTTTGTTTGTTTTCTGCCTCTTAAACCATTTATTAATTTCCCCTTTCTACGTGAAAGGATGAAGGGGGCTGAGTTGGCAAACTCTGAAGAGTAAGGGGAAGAGCTGGGACAGGAGCTGGCAGGGGGAGTCAGGGATGGTGGCAACTGTTGACTCTCAAACTAGCAGAACTGGTATAGCTGAATTGCAAGTAGAAAGTCTTTGATAAAATGCAGGACTCCAGGCTTTTAGCCTGTAATCTATCTAAACCAGGCATCCTCAAATCTGGTCCTAGGCGTCCGTTATCTTGCACATTTTAGATGCATCTCTTCTTCCACACCTGAATACCATTGTTAAATTATCTCCTCAGCGTGCAGCCAAGTTCTCTGGAGTCCTGCTAAAGACCTGATTATTTGACTCATATGTGAAAGCAGAGACACATCTAAAAGGTGCAGGACACCAGCCCCCAAGGACAGTAATTGAGAAAATCTGGTCTAAACCCTTCCCAGATAGATGTGGCATTGTTAGGAAAGAACTATATTTTAGGTCACATTCATATAAAGTCTAGTAAGGTATCCTGACAGAAAAAGTTTATGTGTAAATATGAAATTGCCTGAAGCTGTCAAAGCTGTAATAGGTGTTGTAATACTCATGTCATGCCAGAGGGTGGTGTATGGCAGCAGAAAAGGTAGAAGTAGTATGTAAACAATGAAAGCAGAAGAGGGGAAATGTATGAACCGAGAAGCAACAAGTAGTAAGTGTAACTCCACAGTAATTTGATTAGTTTCTAAAAGTATAGATTGTAAAACAGAATCAAACTGAAGTCCACCAATGTTGTATGTTGTTTGGCGCATGCATGTTAAGGAAGGTAGAGGCTACATTGGCTTGCAGACACAAACAAACAAGAGTTTGGCTGGTTATGTGTATTGGAATATTGTAATGGCGACACTACTGGAGGCGCCTTTAAACTTATCCACTTTTGGAGCTGGTTTCAAATGTTGTCAGTTTCACATCCGTTTCATCATGATCACAACCATAACTGACGAAGAATCATGTCGCATACACTCAATCCCCGCTTTGTCTGGAAGGGGCCTTAGTCTCTTAATACGATCATTTAATATCACGCACTTACTTCCTTAACATGAACATGTCTCTGTTCCAACTCCTAGATGCCTGCTTCTTTTTGAAACTTAGCTGTCTCATAACCCTTTCTCACTGGCGGAAAAGCTTGTTCAAACCCAGGAAAAATAGGCTTTTGTGGCAGTGACCAGTGACCTTTGTCAAACGACTTGGCAAGCAACCCGCGTTAAAATCGCATTCAAACAGCTGGGGTTTGGACCCAGCTTTTTTTGTCATTGGGAAGGGAGCCAAAGGCCTAATGCTAGTTGGTCGACCCGTGTTATAAAAACCCATGTTAACCCACTAATTTCAGTTGGAAAGAAGCTTTAGTTAGCATGGGAACATGTACAACTGTTTTCACAGAAGTTAATTTAGGACATCATGGCATCTGTGAACTTATTCAGATTTTTGGTAGCAGCCCGTGTAGTCCAAACAAGCCTGAAAACCCACATTGTCACTGGTCCATTTTATTGATGTTTTCACCACAGGCTAACAGAGCTTGAATTGCTGCCTGTATGCAGGAATAAGGTGGATCAGAGTAGGGGGAACAGCAATGAAAGGCACTGCTCACCATGCTGTAAAAAATGTTCAAAAATGTTTACTCTCTGGTTGGAAATTTGAAAACGTCTGTATTTTGAGGATTTCTTGGAAAAAGTTTTACCTTTTAAAAAAGGTCAAACACAATAACAAGGGAGTTCAGCTTGTTGTGCCTCACAGATGGTATCTGTTCAGTGAGCATGCACTGTGCATCGTGCATTTTGGCCAATGTCAACATATAGTTTCCAGCCATGGTTAAGTGAGCAAACTTATGGGGGGAGATTAATTGAAGTCTCTGATTTCTCCAGCAGTAGGGAGGTTCGCTCAGTTCTTAGCAAAAGGAAGTGTACAGAGAAATTTGGCAGAGGCTAAAGTACCATTTAAAATGTACAGGCTACCTAAATCGGCTGGAGTTAATAAAACACACCTAAAACCGAGGCAGCTATTCATAGTTACATCTTGGCAGTGGTGCAGTCTGGGGCATAATAGCATGGGCTTCTTAGTGGCTGCCAAGATGTGGTAAACTGCTGGTTTAAAAACTGAAGGTAAGTTGTCAAATGCACTAGTGAATGCACCTGTTTGTATGCAGCAACCTAGTTTTTGTCCTTATACAGCGTTTTTATATACTTGTTCATACTTGTGAGTATAATTAAGCACAGTCCTGTCTATGAATTATTGGTGCTTGAGCTCTTGTCTGAGAGACATATATAGACAGTAAGGATGTATTACAGGCTACATTACACACCCTGGTTGAAAAGGGCTGCTACAGGTCAAGATCGATCTGTCAACTAAGTACATTTTAAATTTCTCTCTGTTCAATGAAAATCAAATGGTGTCTGTCAGTTATGTTTTTGACTGACACGGCCTAATATGTTTACTTTGAAATTTTTGTCAACTTTATACGTGTATATTTGCACCTAGTGAACTTGATGTATTTAGCTCTCATGCTGACCAGGGCTTGCTGCATTCCACCCCTGAGAGACCCATTGTTTACATGTTTGTAGAGGTTTGACAGCCTTGGCAGGCAAAGCGAGGTCTGCCATGTTATAGATCAAGCGTGCCCAGTTGTGAACTCCTGATTGATCCCAAATATAATGCTGTCAGATTTCATGGCATAACAACTGATCATGTGGAAGAGTGCTTGAAGCTTGATGCTTGCACCTACTGACCGATAATGCATCCCTCAGTGATTCTATTCATTGCAAAGCACCATATTGAGTTCTAGACAGAGAAAAAAAAAGCACTAGATTTGAATTCTTTATTATGTCTTCATCCAGTAATGCAAAGGTAGGTAATCTTTTGTTTTGAAAGAGCTATTTCAGAATGCATCAATGAATGAAAGTCACAGTGGATTTGGTTCTTTATGCTGTGGTTAGTGTAGCTCCCTGTCATATGATTTATAAGAGTTGGATTCCCCATGGGTAGTAGAGGGAAGTTATTTTTCTGAACTGCTCCACTGATGGACAAAAAATTGATTTATTTCATATGCTATTCCTCTTTTCTTTTTGTTTTTTTATGAGGGAAAAATAGCTTAGGACTAGTTAAATAAAATTTTTCTGATCGTTTTAGCAATTTTGGAAGTTGGAAAATATTGCTCTTATTGTGCTGCTAACATTAACTGGATAAAGAGAAATGGTAAATGGCTTACACTTTTATAGTACTTTTTCCAATTCAGGAGGCTTGACCAAAGTGCTTTAGATTGCATTCAGTCATTCAGTCATTCACTCATTTACGCACATGCTCACACACTGATCGTGGCAAGCTACATTGTACCCACAGCTGCCTTAGGGCTCACTGATAGAACCAAGGCTGCCATACACAGGAACCACTGGACCCTCTGACCACCATTAGTAGGCAAAGTGGGTTAGGTGTGTCCTGCCCAAGGACACAACAAAACTGAAAACCGAAACTTGAACCGACAACCGTCCTGTTGCAGGGCAAACTCTTCATCCGACACCACTGTCTCCCAGAAACGATAAAGAACAATATGAATATTCAATATTTTCAAAAATAAATCTAGTGTGATAGTAGGTAATTTTAAGTTACATGGTCATCCATAAGTTGCTCCCAAACTTAAAAAGGGCAGGCACCCCGTAGGTTCAAAAGATACATTTGTACGTAATCCTAAATAAATTGGTTTGCCTATCACTCTGAATGAAACTGTGGCATACGTTATCTTTTTAGAAATATTAATGCACGGGTGTGCAGGTGGCGCAGTGGTTAGTGCGCACGACCCATGTACGGAGGCCTTAGTCCTCGACGCGGGCGACCC
>JAUZNJ010020609.1:0-17165 GCA_034780135.1 Jordanella pulchra | reverse complement strand
CACCTTTTGAATGCAATTACTGAAATAAATCTACTTTTTCATGGTATTCTAATTTTATGACCAGCACCTGTATTCATCTCTGTATGGTTCAGTTGAACTAACAGTACAGGTTCAAACTCCAGTGAACAATTAGGTTTGCAGAGAGTATCATCAGGGTATCAGAAGGCAACTTGACTTCACTTCTTATTTCTTGAAGACCCCTTTCAAACCAAAAGGCGTAAGAGGACAATCATCTTTAAAAGCCACAGAATAAATAAAGTTGCCCTCTACCTTAAGCACTTAGACTTGCCTGGATGACAGAGAATATACACCAGTGAAAACTACTTAACCTTGCAAAAAGCCTTGTTAGGAGATTTAAAGCTGACTTGCAAATGGTGAGTTGACACAATATTCAACCTTATGGACGAGGAACATGGCACAGTTTGTATCTTTGCAGCAAGAAGGTCCTGCATTCAATCCCCAGCCTAGGATCGTTCTACATGGAGTTTGCTTGTTTGTGCATGTATGGATTTCCCTCATGCAGTCCAAAAACATTACTGCTATGGGGATTGAAATCTCTAAGTTCCGTTGGGTATGGCCGTGTGTCTCTACGTAACATTATGGACAGGCAACCTGTCCAGTGTTTACCTCTCTTTTGCCATAGTCTTTGGTGGATAAGCACAGTGACTCAAAATGGCAAGTGGTAGAAGATGAATAATTTTTGAAGACAGGGGAGAAAATAGTGTATGTCTTTTGACACAGTCCATCTGCCATTGGTCAGTTTTTGTTTGTGTGCAAATGTTGCTGTTAAACAGGAATCAATTCAGGTATCACTGCATATTTTTCATAATTTTTACCATAAAAGGAATTCTTGGGGTGTTATGACAAGTTGTAAAAAACCTGACGTGGATGATAACAAAATCTGGAATGATTACACATGCAATTCTATTCAATACATTTTTTTAATATAGCGCCAAGTTACAACACGTCATCTCAAGACACTTTACTGTGTCAGTTCAATCAAGTCACACAGTCACATTTGTTCAAACTGATTGCATCAACTCATTGACTCAACAGCAATGTCTCACAACAAGCATGCATGTAGTGACAGTAGAGAGGAAAAACTCCCTTTTTAACCGGAAGAAACCTCCAGCAGAACCAGGCTCAGCGTGAGCAGCCATCTGCCGAGGCTGACTGGAGTTCAAGAAGACAGAAGCAGGGATATAAAAGGTAACTGTCATCCTGCTCCACAGGCACCCTGCCCAGGAAAGACACAGCCAGGCAGAGGAGCTTCAAGCCAGCTCCAATGTCAGAGGATGAAAGAGAGCACATCCAGTCAGTCACAGTAAGAGAAACAGGACTGAACTGAAACACAGCTCTAACATCTGTAAACCAAGGTGTTGATGGTGTTGATCCACTGACTCTCTTTGCAGAACTCCTTAATGCAGCTTAGACATTATGCAAGTTTTTAGTCTAGATGATAGTAAAACATCATTGTTTTTATATAAAATACAAGAAGGAGATACATTCAGAACTGGAGAATTTTACTGCACCAGGAAACTTTGATATCAGTCCTTTGAATTTTGCCTCTTCATGGACATTCTAGCAAAATAATGGACCTCATCCATCTGCTCATCACAGCCTGATTTTTGCTTATGCAACGTGGTGTTTGTCCACTTTTCCCATCCAGGCAAAACAACTGTTTAAACAATACTTGCATCACTGGATGGTATATGCTGTCATCACAGGTTGGTAATACAAAGAGGTTTAACAGCCCAGTCGGATTAAACTGACTACACCAGAGAGACTCACACCTTTTGTGCAATGTTTAACTGAGCCATGAAAATGCAATGAGGTTGATGGATAAAGGACTCCTACACAAAAACACACACAGTTTCTGAAAAAGGATTAATAATTGAAATTGGAATAAAATCAGTTTTGAAGTTTGGGATTTTTTTCCTTTTTTGTATCCAGGGTTAATAATTAGATTGGATAGGGTATTTTTTCTAGGGTTGTTATAGCAAATCTTGGTTTATCTTTTAAATCCAATTATTGGTAATTTTGCATTTACTGTCATTTGCATCTTCCACCTATCTGGGTCTCATAAAATAGAGACTATGCCTAATCATTATCCAACAACAGCCAGAGAGGTATAAATGTGAAGCTCAGGCTGTTCAGTGGTCCTTTTGCCCACATGATTAGATGTCCCTTTTCCTCTGCTTAAATGCCAAACAATTATGAGAGGCTCCAGGTTTGGCAGGCCAAGATAGTTGGGTGTTGTTGAGAATGTGAGATTGCATGAGTGAGCACATAAGCATATATTGTGTGTGTCCATGTGTGCGTACGTTGTGTGAACAGAGAAGTCATCTTATTTACCCACCTTGGTGTAAGGGGTGGTGATTGCCCGCCCAGCTAAATGCCATGCAAATGCTGCCGCTGCCGTCAAGCTGCCAATCACACCGGCCTTGGCATTCACGGCATGCCACCGGAGCATTTACAGCGTCTGTGATCTTTACTAAATGAGAAATAACCCTAGCCTGTCCAAGCCGGCCACGGCGTTTAAACAGCAAAATCCCCATATTCCCATTGGAAAAAATGCTGTGAAGTGAAGACATCGCATTGTGTCAGAGGAACGATAAAGAAAAGAAAACAAAGCTGATGGAGGGGATGCGGTTGGATGTGTGGGTGGTAAAAGAGGTGTCTCTCTCCCATAGTACAGCCTCATTATGATGATGTGATTTGCTGGAATGGCAGCACCGGCTCTCGTCACTAATACCAGCTCCCCTGAGCCACGAAACAGCGCTTTATTAAACTTTATGAAAGGCTTAGCTGCCCAATTTATGAGCCTGCCTGCTGTGGACAAGAGCGTGCAGAGACAGAGGAAACACTGCAGCAGCACATCAGATGAGATTAGACAGAACAAAAAGTTTTACCCCTGACAGTACTTTTTCCATCACTTTAATCAGATATTTAAACACAAGCTGTTGTGTCAGGCAGCTTTTAACCAGAAAAGCTGAAATGCAAAAAACAAAACAAGCAAATCCAACATTGGTAAAGGATAGACATCCATATTAATAGGTTTTCTGCAGGTGTATTTAAAATTAATGTGATGAGAATTATGGAAGGGTATTTGACCTTATTTCAAATGTTTATTTTGTTAATTTGAAATGTTTTAACACAGTTTTATCGACGTATGTCAAATGAGACATAGTTATTTAATAATTTAGTTGATTGAAAAAATGTTTTTGTCTGTACATAGATGTGAAATATTTCATTCCATGGACAAATGTGCCTATATAGAAGGAATTGTGCAGCAAAAATGTTGAACATTTAATTGATATGGTAAGGTATGTGATGACCGCTGCATGAGGGCACAGTTTGTGGCACAGTTGCAACAAGAAGTTCATGGTTTCATTTCCTGTTCTTCCACTTTGTAAGTTGAAAAATTGCAGTTTTTAGCTTTGTGAATAAAATTTTTCCCTGTCTTGGATTGTCTTATAATAAATTATCTTATTTGACATTTATACCATGATAAATGTAGCAAACATTAAATAAGTAGAAAATATGTGCTTTTTTTCCCTTTTTTAATTCTTTGTCTTACTGTTCCTTATAAATGAACAGGAGACATTTTATTCTAATAAAAAATAAACCATATGTTGGTTCACAACTAATTATTTAACCTGTCAAGCCACCATTCCCTTGTGTCTAAACACCTAAAGTTGGAAATAGAAGTACATATTAGCATATTACAATATATTAAAAACATATTAAAAATACAAAGAGCATATTTTTAGCTACGTATGTAATATATAAACATAGCAAGAAAGAATTTAACTATTGTCTCTGGTTTGCTTTGGATTTCTTGCTGTTGTACAATTAATATTGTGTATAATTATTAGGTATGAAATTACTGTTGTCTAGCTTAATATGCTGTTGTGTACAAACAAGTGCTTCCACAAATCCCCCACTTCCAGCTGTTGTTAGACTTTATGATCCTCATAAGAATAAAAGGTATTGCAACGAATACGTACAGTGCCGTACAAAAGAGCTTGCTACATTCAGATTTCTTCTAATTTGCCTTTTTTGTCACAATTAAATCCTTCAAATAATTATACTATCAGTCAAGATAATTTGAGTGAAAGTACGTTTTACAAAAGTACATTTTAAATGTAAATTTGATTGTTGTAGCACAGCAAAGGTAAAAAAGACAAAGCCATGTCTCTGTATATAAAAATACAGATTGCATTATTGATTAAATATGAAGGGTCTAGGTTAGAAAAGCAAAATGTAGTTTAAGGGTCATTTCTTTTTCCCGGCGAAGTTAATCCTGTAGCAATGTTGTCTTTATGTGGTATACTGTACTTCTCTTAGGCGATGATCATACAACAGGAAATTTTAACTTGTTTAAAACTCTTTGCTTTGCCAGAGATTAAAAACAATGTTGTTGCTTGTGATTCTGTAAAGTCAGTTAAAAACAAAAAACCCATGTAGACCATTAACATCACAGGAAAGGATTTTGTCTGGGTTTGATAAACATCTGAATGAATTTTTGTTAACTTCTTTTGCACTCCTAAAAAGCTTTGTCTTTGAAAAGCTTTCAAACGAAATAGTAATCATTGTTACCACCAAAACATTAAAATATCAAGAATTGCGTGATTAAAGGGAGTGTAGTGAGCAATCATCCCAGATAAATGTTCTATTCTAGCAAGTAAATTATTAGTTTATCTAACTTGTGATGTATTTTGGTATCTGTTTCCATTTTGTTCATTGGGGCTGCACAAAATCCTCACACAGTTATAATTAAACACCAAAACACCAAATGTAGCTTTGTGCACCTTGTTCAGTCCTCTGCTAATGGCAAAAAAAAGCCTCATTAACTCCTCTGTCTTTGCTGACATTTTGTTATCACACAGTGACAGCCACACACAGATAAACACGTGCATTAAATATTCACAAAACTGTTTATATTGGCAGAGAGACAACCAGGAAACACACACTATACTACACACCTACGAGGACGCACACGTGAACACAGATCCCCAGGCAGCAATTAGTTGAGCCTCATAAGAGTTCCCCCCCTCATCTCGCTGAGCTGTAGGTGCAAATTAAATTTGTCTTAGAGGGCTGTCACTGGTCCCTCAACATACATGAACATGTCAGGGTCACACAGAGACAAAGACAGGTGCTCTCACACTCTTATGCAGACTCCACAAACCAAACACAATTACTGATTTTTCTCCTGCTGTAAATTTAACAGAGTTACTGAGTTCACCTCCAGACTTTGCTGGCTTATCCAAACAATACATGTATATATAAAGACAGCGGTTATATAGTAATTATGCAACTCCAAAATAAAGCAAAACCTATCTCTCTCTCTGAAGCTCTTAGGGTTTTGATTCAATAATTCTTCTCATCCAAAAATGTGATACCAACAACAGGTGCAAACACAGACATAAAACAGGCTGTTGGGGAGGAAGGAAATGTTTTTATGATCTATCTTACTTCTGATCATCTATACATCTTTATCCTCTAACTCCTTCATGCTCCACCAGGGTCGTTTATAAATGTCTCTGTTGGTCCATAGGTTTGAGTCAAAGTAAATTCTTAACCAATTGTTAAACTTTTATGTTTCCATATATGAAGTATTGTCTCAAATCATTAAAGAGGAAGCTTTTATCGGGATATCAGAGTCCGCGGAACTCTACAAAGTCAACCTCATTCAAAAAAAAAGGAAAGAGTGATGCATTAACAGGTTTGGGTGGGAAACAGACTGTTAGAAATTACCAGCTTTCCACAAAAATTAACAGTATTATTTTGCAGTAACTCATATAATCAAGTTTCCCTTTGTTTTCCCAATGAATTACCCTGCTAAAAGCCAGAATGATACTGTGTAGAATTCAAACTGAACTACACAGATCAATCTGGGAAGGCTCACATAGAATCTCTTCACAAAAGGGAGGGTGATTCAGAATAATTCATCAAGCTGATTGGGTAGCTACCTCCTATGTTGAATTTTTGAAGTGTCAGTTTCTGCACAGTTCCTCTGCATTTTAAGATGTTTTTATGACAAGAAAGTTGAATTTGTTGATTTAATTTGATTCTCAGCCCATTTTCTCCCTGCGCATGTGTGGTTTCTCTCCGGGTACTCTTCTTAGGTAAACATGTGCTCTCTCTTTACACCCTTTCAAAATGCTACATAAAGCATGCTACTGTAATATCAAAGTTCATATTGCATCATTCTTTATATGTATATGTCATTTTTGTATTTGAAATGTGAAAAAGAAATGCAAAAGTTTGTTTGGGATATTGAGGTAATCCTCAAATTGCCACCAACTGAGTAAATGATTAGCGGCTTTATTGATTCCTGTGCACGTGTGAAATATTTTCTTGGAAATTATTTTCCCCTGTATCCTATTGGAAAATAATAGTGTTATATAATATATTTTTTATACTTCTTTTAAGGATATTTATAGGAAACCAGAGAAATAAATAATCAGTGCCCAAAACCTATAATTTTTGTGGAACAAAGGCTGTAGCACAGCAGAGAGTAAGGTGAAGAGAAGGAGAGCTTGTCTGAATTTTCAAGGTAAGTCAAAACTCACTACTGCAGCTTTAAATGCCTGATGCTGGTAAGAGCTTAGAAATAAAATAGTGAAATCACAACTGAGTTTTTTTATTTTTTTATTTTTGTGAAACGTTACCAAGATAAATAACTGTGTTAGATGGGCAGTTGATATTGCATCATTCCAATCATAGACCTGTGAACTGAAATTAATTGACTTGAATGTTTTCATTAGTGCACATTTTTAAGTACTGTGTCAGAAAAGAAAAAGAATTTTGATGGAAAAGGCAAAATTCGAGAAACTACTTTCAAAATCACAAATAAGTTTTTACATTTGCTTAATGTGTTTTTTGGCTTTTTTTTTTTAAAGCAGCCTCTACTTCCTGTTTATTACAGCCATGTGTGATGGAGGACAATGCATGCTGACATTTCGCTGTTCATCACTTGGTTAATTTACTTCAAAACAGATGGAAACACCCCTGATTCACCATTCCTTTCTCAAACTTTTAAAAATTTGCCTGAAATTAATTTCAGTTGGATTGAAACATTTGTATTTTTAAAATATGTTAAGATCCTTTATCCACTAACATACAAAGGTCTAGTACAAGTATGTACTTTCTTGTGACTGATATGCTGTGATGTGACTTTAAACTCCCAGTTCATGCTCTAAAGTTCTCCACACAATTCTCCTGAGAGAAGTGGAGCAAAAGTCTTTATTTCACAGGCATCTATCGTGAACATGGATGGTGCAAACAGATACACAGTTTAGGGGCTACTAGCTTTTTGACAAAGGGTGAGTTTGCTTTGCATAACTTGTTTTGCTTAATAGATTAAATCCTATATAGGAAACCACTCTTTGTACTTAATCAGGTGATAATCAACCCAGATTTTAATTTGTAGAACATGATATTGAAAGCCTAAAACATAAGATACCAGTAAATGGTTAAATGTTTTCCTCTTCATTTTACAAAACATATTTTCTCATTTTCATTTTGCTATGCTATCGTTTAGACTGTGTGTTCAGTATATTTTCATTTCCAGCTTTAGAGAGCAGTACAACCATGTAAATTCTATCATTTTCTGTCAAATTAATCACCTTGTCCTGTTGAAATCAGACAGCGATTCAGTCAAATGAACAGTAAGGCCATGCCAAGACTTTCTCACATTAGTCAAAGTACAAGTGGTTCTGAGTGACTAAATGGCAAAATGACAATGTACCCTGACACCTAAATGAATGGCACTTTGCTGCTAATGAATGACAAGGCTAATTGCAGGAACGGCTTGTTGCTCTTTGGTTTAGATAAATACTCCAACAAGAGGGGTGCTTTAATTATCTCCAGCGTGTTTGTGCCATAGCTCTGTCGCCGCTGCTTCACTGGAGATGCCTGCTGAATGAGACAAGCTAATTAAGAGCGATTTCCCCACTCCCCACTCATTAATAACACAACAGCAATTAAGAGGAGCTAGTGGAACATAGTGCATTGGGTGCTAACAAGATTAGCCTCATGGAGCATCAAGTTTACAACAAATAAAGACGCACACACATATACGAATGGAAAGCTGGGAAGGAGATTTATCTGAGAGAAAAAATAATATTAAAAGGTGTTACAGGGAAGAAGTGGCATAATGAGGATACAAGGAACTGAAGAGAGTGAAGAGAAATGAGATGATAGACAAGAAAAACAGGGGCTGAAGAACGGTCACAAGCAAATGGAGTTAAATAAGAAAAGTAGGGCATAGAAAGTGCAAACTGGAAAACAGAATATAGGTGGGAGACCAAATGTAAAAATGCAGAGAAAAAGACTGTGTCCTTCTGATTCCAGCTCTTTTTTCATTTCGCTGTATTTTCCTTGTTGCCACTGAAGGGCCTTTATATGACCTCTTACATAAAAGACACTCAGGTTTCTGAGGGCAGAGAATAATGAAAAAACAGCAGGAAAGAGACTGCTCATGACTTAATGAGAAAACCAATAGTCATAATAAATTCAGAAGCAAAAACAACAACAATAAAAAGGTAAAATATCACACTCAGGAACAGGCACAGTGATATAATGAAAATAAAAGAATCAAGGTAGTAATTAGACAAAACATTATGGCTAACAAGAGGAAAAGACTCAATGGTATTTTTATCCAGGAGTATAACAGAAAATAAATGTGACCCAAGAGGTTGAAGAACAGCTTACATCACCATCCCAGCCTCAACATTTAGCTGCTCTTAGATTAACTGATGAGAACTCAAACTAGCCTTTAAGTATTTAAGCATAAAGTCATAAGCAAAAGATACAGGGTTCTTACTTCTTAAACTTTTGTGTTAAAGGTTTCATTGATTCAAATTCAATCTGAATTTCTTATGACTAAAACTCTGAAGGGGTGTTTTAGTTGTGTTGGCCTGAAAATATTGCTCAGGGTTACAGAATCAACTAATTTGCTGCGAATTGCTGAGACATTATGCCTAAAGGTTGATCATTTGAGCACCTGTCTGTAGGTCAAAGTCCAATATCTTCATTGCTGTCTTCGCTTGTCATGCAAATGCAATTGCAGATTATGCCTTTATTTGTTTTTAATTCTATAGCACCCCTTTCATTCCCTTTTAATATCTCACTATTTTTTTTGTATTTGTTTTTTTTGTTCGTTTTTGTTTAGTCACTTGACCAAATTCTGTTATTTAAATTATACTGTCTCAACACAGGTCTGTCTCAGTGGCTTAAAATAGGCATAGGTCGACATACACAGCTCTAAGAATTACATTTTTAACCAATATTGTTCCAAACTCCCATTACTTTATCCACCTTAGATCAAAATCTTAGTGTGCAAGAAATTCTAAGTATTTGCATTTTGTGCAACAAACATGCAGAAAACAAGCTTACACCAAGTGACAATCTAGAGTATCCATACATGTAAATGCATGTGTTTGAGCTGTGAGAAACATTTGGAGTCCTACCCAGAGAGAACATCTGAATTCACTGGTAGCAAATGCAAACTTTATGCAGGAAGTTCCATAAGTTTCAAATGAAGGACCTTCTTGCTGCATGGTAGCGGAGATAAACTTCATGCAACCCAAATTTATTATGTTTAGTCTAATACTATTGTAATGCGACTCAGTCCAAACACATATTTGCTTGAAGATTCTGTAAGAGTTTAGTATCTACCAATTTGTTTGTGCCTTGGACATGCGCTTCACAACACTTAGTAACTCTGTGTCCCACACAGTCCCTTTCATGATTAAGACAAGACATTAATTAGACCAAGTGAGATGCTAATTTCGTTCTTTCTTTCTTTGTTTCTTTCTTTTCTTTCTGTCAGTCCCTCTGTTTAAAGCTGAAGGATCATAGGTGGTTCTGATTCCTTGTTTTTTTGTCGCAGGTCAGATTACTATGGGGTTTTAGAGCTCAAAACTAGTAAACAGACAGTTTCTCTTTACTCCTGTAAGACAGATTATTTCTTGGCAAATTTTACACTTGATCAGTTTTAAAAGTATTTTCATCTCAATTAATTCTCTAATTCCCAAGTCTTAAAACATCTCCTTCTAATATGTAAAAGTAATAGGGGGAAAGAATTAGCTTCTCTGTTCTTTAAATGCATCTGTTTTTCTCCTTCACTGGATAATCATTAGTAGTGGGATTAATAGTAGATTAATTACTAATTGACCTGATCTTTTATTTGTCATATACACCACTCAAACATATGAAATTAAGTGAAATGTCAGATTAAGATTTCATAGCTGTTGAGACGTATTGATATGTGAACTTTGATGTGGTTTAACATTGCTTACTCACACAAAAGCAGATATTACATCACTGTCCCAGTGACCAGCTGTAGCCTTGAAGAAACCTTAATTAATATAGATGAAGACAGATTTCTTATTTGTTTTGGAGTTTTTTTTCTTTTAAAAATGTATCCTGTTATCTGTCTTCGCAAGTATGAATGTGCAATCTTTGAAATGACCTATCAAAGCTGGTCTTAAAGATTCATCATGTTAGTGAAAAGAACATTCACACTGGCTGAAGGACAGGACTGGATAGTGATTTCCAATTAAAAAGAAAAGCTACACATTCGTGAACTCTGAATAACAAACATCTACTAGAAATCATGTCAAATAGAAAACTGTAACATCGTCTGAACGGTTGAACAGAAAAGGAAATAATAAGGACCAAGGGTACATACAGACATTTATGATTTTCCTTTATGAGCCTGTAGCGTACATGTGCGAGGTATCTATAGAAAACAGCCTCCAAGGCATGTGTAAGCTCGATGTGTGTGTGGGTCTGCATAAAGAATGTCAGTCACGGTAACTTTTTGTGCTGCATGCATGGAGCTCTTGACATGAGACTCAATCAGCAGCACTAAAGCCTGCCTCTGCCTCCTGTGCCTCTGCCACCCTGCTTTGGAGTAGACTAATCTCCACTGCAGGATGTAGAGGAGCCATTTGATATTGTCTTCCCCGGTGTTTTTCATTATCACAGTCTTACTGCTGCTCGCCGGTGGCATTACCTCGACATTAATGGGCTTGACGGGCCGAGAATCACCACACAATCCTGTCACAACCTCCCATCTCTGCTTTAACTCCCGCCTGCATTTCAAAGCCTCTCTGCTCCTTCTTATCTTTCATCTTCTTTTTTTCCCTGCTTTGGGGTGGATCCGCAGCCGTGTAGTGAACAACATTTTGTTTTTTTGTTTTTTTTTTTGGTTTTTTTTTTGGGGTTACGTATCCTGGCAGAGTAAAAAAAAGGCTGACATTAGAGTGTAAAGAATGGGTGTTATAGACATAATAACACATTGTTCCTTTGAAGGGTGGAGAAGTATATTGTATGAAGACAGGTGCTGTTTTTGCAAAGATCTTTCTTATCAAATATTAAAGAACTGGCTAAAATTACATTTATGGAGGAGTTGTGTTATTCTCACAAGTAAATGCATGTATTTCTTATTAGTTAATAACTTAAGCAATAAAGATCACACAGCCACAATTCTTTAGCATATTTATGTCCATCTAAATAGTTTTTAAATGCCGGTTGACTGCTATTGACTTCTTTACCTCAAGCAACTCAAATTTATTACTCTGGATAATGTGACAATGCAGGATATCTTATTAAATATTCAGTCTTTAATTTTCTGTATGTTCACAAACTGATTGTAATCTAGCTTTTTATAAATTGAGAAAAATTGGTTTCTTTAGAATTAAACAGCCAAGAAGTAATATCAGTGCATCCATCAATATTAATCATCTATCAAGATCCAGCCTTTGACTTGATCCAGCAGTTTGATCCAGTCTTTGGTGATTTTGATTGTGTTTTGAGGCATTGTCCTGTTAACTGTATATTTCTAATTAGAATTAATTTAGCTTTGGTTTGTCTTTTCAGCCAGTCACCTCACAGTGCTAATAATAGTGGATCACATGTTAGACTGGTAAGCTGAGAGGTCCTACATTTTGGGGTTTTGGAGGCTTCTCCCAGCATCCTGCAGCCTCCTTTCAAGGTGAATTTACCTGGATGGTGTTCTAAAAGCCTTGTTGTGTACAATAAAAAGACTGATTTTCGAAAGTTTTTGAGTCTTTGAATCCTCTAATGGTTTCATAGGCTGCTTCGGTTTTGTTTCTGAAGGCCTCAGAAAAGCACATCAAACTCAGTGTCTGATGTACAACTAGGACAGCCTTTGTTCAATCTCACATACATATTCTGCCATATGGATGCAATGCGGTTGGCCTGTGTCTTATTATTCTTTTTTCAAGCAGGAATACATGTGAGTGCATCCTAATTCCTTTTTTGCAGGATACTGCTTTTTTAAAATCTTTTCCTCACTTGCATACAAATTCTCAGTTTATGCAAATTTAGGCTTGGAAATTCTTTAACCTTTCTCATGTGGAGGTACCGGAACTCAAACTATTATTGTTTGTTTTATCTTAATTTCATTCTGCGAGTTTAAATTGAGTGCTTATGGCATGTGCAATATTTTTCCAATAAGTTTCCTCTTATTATCAGAGGGAGTAAATCTTAGCATGGATTTTTCAGTTCGTTTTTTTTAGGTTTTCTAGGTTCATTCAGCAGATCTTAAAGCTTGAAATGTTTCTTAAAGTCTCTCAGTTCTCACATCAAAGGGTGAACTTTTTAGCTAAACATTGAAGGAAATAGCTTTTATCTATTTATATTATTTAAACAATTTTTAGATGTTAGACAGACTAAAAAAATCAACTTATTTATTAATAAGGTTGAGAAACAAGTTGAGATGAATATAACACACAAGCATTTGTTATAAAGTATAGTTATTCTGTTTCTTGTCTGAAAAAAAGTTCAACAGCATTTGCAAAAAAACACTTTCATTCTTTAACAGGAGACCAAGTTTGATCATCCTAACTGACAGTTAGGATGAAGGAAGGTTAAAGGTCTTCATCCTGATGTACATATTTATCACCTGTTAGGCAGAATAGTTTCTTTTCCTAACTATATCTTGCTTATGTCTCTCTAAAACACGTACAGAGCTCCACATTTATTCTTACTGCTATAAAGATGTATATCAAAATATGTGTATCTTTTAACATTTTTTAAAACTCTATTAAATTTATTCAGTACGAAAAATTCTGCAGTATGAAACTACGGACTTGGAAATGGCATGGGATCTTGCAATGCATCTTGGGCCACTTTACCATTGGCACTCTAATAAATACAACAAAATCATTTCCTTTTTTTAGTCATCCACTCTGTTCCTAATTTACATAGCATATTGTTTGATATATGTTAGCTTCTCTCTAAATCTTGATGAGCAAAGTTTATAAAAAGAAGCACATGATAGCTTCAACTTTTACATCCTCAGGGGTATAATGACATAATACCAGTTCCTTTATTTGTCAAGGATTGAGAGGATGACATGAAGTAATTGTTCTGATTATTTAAATAATAGTATATTTATCACCCTCAAAGCCACAGATAACAATAGAGATTACACTTTTTATCATGTTCTTTACTTTTAAATTACTAAGGATTCATCAGCTGTATATTTGACTATTTTAAATATCTGAATTCACTGTTTAGGTTCAGTACAAGAAGGAAGGAAAAGACAGGAGGCACTGATGATTTTATAGATTATAAAATAACATTAACTACACATCATTCTGAAACTTTAATTTCTATCTGAAGTTTCTGTTCTTGTGATATTCTGAATCCCAAGCAAAGTAGGATATCATCAATCGTGAGTTGCTGACCAATGCAAGGAGGCCTTAGTCCTTGACGCGGGTGACCTGTGGTCCTTTCCCGCATGTCTCTCCCCCTCGCTCATACGCCCTTTCCTGTCAGCCTACTGTTTTAAAAAAAAAATAAGCCACTAGTAAAAACTCAAAAGAAAAATTTTTTTTAATGAGTTGTTTAATACCACAAAGGACAACAAAAAAGAAAATAAGATATTAAAAAAAACACAAATAAAACAGTGTCAAATAAGTGTCAGGATGTTTGTTTTTTTTGTTGTTTTTTATATTTTTACATTTGTTTTCTTTAAATGTAGAATCTTCAATAACAATTTCCTAAATTCCCCATCTTTTGGAAACTGATGGAAAGCATTCCACAGCTGGCAGCAGTAATCTGGCCACACATCAGCTGAAGCTATGGGTTAAAAGGACTTAGTTTTGTACTATGCTTATAAAAAAAAAAAAACACATATTCATGGTAAACTAAAGCTATATACACCTATAGTCTTAATAGTGTTTACTAAGTTCTTTTTTAAATCCAGAACAGTTTTTGCACCAGACATGATCAGCAGATTTAGATGCTGTCTCCATCTGCTGGCAGCTGTTAGTCATGCATTCATCAACTTCTCATCTTTAGAGCCTTTAGTTTCCACTGCAGTGAACACCAATGTTCATACATTTTGCATTTTTCACACCTAAACTTGAACTTGTCCCTGTTCTTTTTCCATCTTTGCTTTTAAAATGCTGATTTACCTGGCTTGATTACATCTAGGCTTATTCATCGTATGCATTTGCAATATTATGCCTCTGGTCATGCAGTCTTGTGATGGTTAATACAGAAAACGGTCAATTCTACTAACAAATAGAATAAAAACAAAGTGTGAAACACAGAAACTAAATATGCTAAGCCAAAGGGGATAAGGTTTAATATTACAGAACTTACATCTTGGAGTCATCTGGTCCTCGAAAATCCATCCAGCTATCTATTGTGCACACCTACCTGACACACCTACCAATACCAATGTAATTATATGTTTATTTCCTCATTTTACTAGAGCTGTATCTGGAGCTTTGTGCTTGAACAACAAAAAATCCTGTTCGGTCTGGTATGAAAAAGGATGAATATGGGGAAAGCTCGTCATGCAAACAGTCAAAAATGATATTGAATCTATAACTTTGTGCACCTAATTCTCTTCATAAATAAAACCTTTAATTAAAAAATAAGGATAGATAATATTCCCTTTTATTATGTTGTACTATATACTATATTACTTATTATATAATATTGTACACACCTACATTTCTTAAGGTAGTTCTTAAAGGTTTTTAATACAATACTTTATGTTCTAATAATATCTGTGGTTTGGAGTAAAATAAGCAAATAATTATATTGCATGTAAATTGTAAGGGTTGATAATGATGATCCATGGTTGACATCACATCAATCATTATTTATACATTAAAATGAGCTTCAAACATGTAGAATATTGTACAAAAAATCCTGCAAAATATAAGTGTACTAAAAAAAAGAGTTAAAGACAACAGAACTTTGCTCAGTATTTACTAAACACTGTATCAAATGCATACATAGTGGGCAAAAAAACATATATATTACTGTAAAACATTAATGTCCCAAAACTTTACATTATTAAACAATTTCTTGATATTTAAACATGTTTTTTTTATTTTGAGGGAAACCTACTTTGCCTGATAAATTTTGTCTAAATTATGGATAAAGTATTTTTAAATGTTATGTTTAATATGCTGAAAGCCTCAAAAAAAATTCCTGGAAATCTGCTTGCAAATCAGCAGAGAATCGATTCAAAGGTTCACTAACGGCTGAAGGGAGCAGACCCGAAGCTTCAGCTGACTTCAACGGGGGCACAAAGGCTTTTTATCATACAAGACTATAACATAAACCTTAGCACATTTCTGAAAATTAGGAGGCAATGTTTTCCAGGGCAAAGACTCCAGACATTAAGCAATATCTGCCTGCAGTAGAACATGTCAGCCTTTCAGCACACAAAGCCTCACGCAGCAGGACCAACATTTCTCTCCCTTGTGATCCACAGTCAACAGCTGCAGTCAGCCTTTCCTCCCCTGCTTTTGGTATTGATATTTGCTAACAGCCAAAATTACTTTTTAGAAAGTATCTTCTGGGATGTTATATAAAATAATAACTGCTAAATCAACTTTACCTTGTGTTTTATTACATCTTAAAATGAAAGTAAGAACATGGAAACTTTTTTTTTCTTATTTCTCCTCTGGTCACCAGTAGGATTCATAAATCAGTGTGAAGATTTGCCTCCTTGTTTGTGATTCCTCATGGATTAAAATCTCAAATCTTTTAGCTGTATTGTTTTGAAGAGATAGAATAAGAACCTCTAGTAAAAATGACAAACACAGAACATGCTTTATTGCCATACATCCATTTGCACCAACAATCGCCTCCGACAGAAAAGCAGTCATTTTGCGAGGAACTACATCTACAGCTGAAAATGCACATCTCCTGGTAACAAACTGTGTACGTCACAGAAACCTTAAACTACATGCTTCTGTGTGTGTAAAGTGGGTGTATTTACATGCCAATAGCCTGTGAAATTGCTGTATTAAAAAAGAAAATACAAGCCAAACAAAAACTAAAAGAATCAGGAAGCATATTTTCAGTGAATATTGTGGTATCTCCGTTCAGATGAGGACATGTTTGCGTGTGTTTGTGAGTTGACCTTATCAGAAAAAAAATCCATTAGTCTGTAAAGCTGTTTGATTGTGGATTCATGTTGGCATGAAGTAAAGAATGAAACCGAAGGCTCTTCTTTTTTTGTCATACAGTAATATAAAAAAACTGCCTTTTGACAATAATCCAAGGATGGCTTTTGCATTTAAACTTCACTATCCAAAGACATAAAAATCTATTTACACAAAAAAACTTTCTAAATGTGATTGCATAGGTTACATTTTCATATCTAGATGTTAAGCTGCAAAAGATAAATTGAATGAAATTAACAGAAGCAGATATCACTGGGGAAAGGAAAGGTCTCTATCTGTCCTGTAGGTTTCTGGATTAATACTTCCACCTAGAGGTTGGTTGGCGCAACTACAACAGGTTTCATCCTGCTGGCTGCAGACCATTCATACATGTGTTCTATTTAGTTTCTAGATATGTTTAAAATAATTTAATACACAAAAACATTAAAAAACAACAAAAGAAACTATTTAAAAAAGTTTCAATAGCTATGATGTGACTGTGGCTATGAACTAATGAAACAATATTGACCCTTTATGGGTAAATCACATCCAAACTCATATGATGTCACATCTCTTTTTACTTGCATACCCACCACAGAGGCAGTCGCTACAGTAAGGATGCGCTTACTTAACCTGACCACTGACCATATCTGTTCACTGTTGGAACTGTGTCTCTCCACCACATACTTCCAGTTTAACCAAGCT